>MU834481.1:0-46625 GCA_029204225.1 Diphasiastrum complanatum | reverse complement strand
TGTTTCATTGTACATTGTAATATGTATGGTGTGATATTAATGTGAGTGACGAGTAACAACGGTCATTCTTTCTACTCATGTATGGAAGTTGGTAGTTACTAGCTAATGTCACAAATGATAGCAGATAGATCATAGTTAAAACTGCGGGCAACAGATGGATCAAGTTTTCATTGACATATGCATGTAGCATTTTCTTCCTTTAAAGATAATTGTTATAGAGCGGTAGAGTTACAATAATTTAGGTCCATAAGCCAATGAAAGCACACATGCTATTATGATTGCCATGGCCTATGCAAGTACTCAGGAATCAATGTACATCATCTATAACCTTGTAACATTACAAATGGATCAAGAACCCTAAATCACAAGTGACAGGTATTGTTAGGTAACAAGACTCAGGAGTTGCACATCAAAATTCAAATTTCACTATCTATTAATCACGAATTATAATGTACATGTTACCCATTAACACTAAGAAAGCACTTGTTTTTGACATAATCAAAGGGTAGAAACCAAGGGAGGGGAGAGATGGGCCTTTCTAGGAATGTAGTTCTAGCTAGGATGGGCCTTTTTGAAGGTAGAATGCAACAGATGCAGGCTAGTATGCAAATGCTACAGGATTCCATGCAGTCACTTAGCACTACTTGATTGCTTAAAACAATTGGTTGGAGCCGCTATATGCAACATACTACATGCAACGGTTAGCTACATCAACATATCCTTCATCGGTACAGCCCTTTTCCATGGTGGATATAGGCTCTATGTCTGCTACTCCACATCTTGCTCATATTACTCAAGCTACACTTTCAATTATGCAACCTAGTGCTCGTGAGATCTCAATTGTTTGTGATTTCATAGACAAGGTAAAAGTTACTAATTGAAAAAGGTACAAACATAAATAAGTATTCAAAATCATATGAAAGTCAAGTTCAAACCCAAATGCTTAGAATTGCACAACGTGTTAACGTTGAGAAGACAAAGTGATGGCCTTCAATATCATGCAGAAGCTTTATGCTAAGACAAGAACTCCTTTTTGGCAGTCAACCGTTGGATATGGCTTAATCTTATACTTACCTAGGAATACTCTTTGCTGGTCCTATATTTAGTATGCGATCGACAACTTCTACTAGGCTTGGGAGGGTTTATATTGGGTTATTGCCGTGTCTGTTACAACCTCTTTTCGCTGCAAACTGCCAGGCGTCGGTTACCCACAAAGAACCGAACGTCACACAATCCACTCCACCGTAGGATCCAATCTAGATCCACCCTTGATGCTTGGCCCATGACCTGTGACAAGCGAGATCCAACCTCCAACCTTGACAACTTTCCATACCATTGCCAGAGCCAAGCCATCTCCCACTTCATGCAAGCACTATCCTAGTTGTGCACAAGCGTTCACCATCCACCTTCCCCTAGGTAGATAGAATGAAATGGTAACAATGTCTCTTCGCACCAGCTTGAGGTTGAAATTAGACGGTTTCAAAGTACCCCACGAGAGGATAGGATCTGCCATTTATGTTCCATAGGCAAGGTGAGATGGAGGGGCAATTTACCTTCATCAGTCCAACCTATTATGAGATTCGTGGGAGATACCATTGTTTGTTTAGAAATATACAATTACTTTACGCACACTTGCTACCTATGACGATCCATGCCGTGTTGCACTCATGGTATGAGAGACGCTTCTACTACGACAAGATATCCATCCATCGCATCACAGTGCTCCAAATATCTAGGCCTCATATCACTTCCTTCCTCCCGACGACGCCCACGACCAGATCCAGATTCAGAGGATGATGAGAGTGATGATGACACACCTTCCCATAGAGTTCAAAGATAGTGCACCTCTCAGCGATTATAGATACTTCATGATTCACACCTTTTTTTATCATTGGTATCTATACTTAGATCATAGATGTACTATTATCATAAATCGCGGTCTGAATCGCGATTCGGAAAAAAAACCAGAATCATTTAGAATCATTTTTTTTCTTTTTTTTTGGGGCAATATGGGTATCATATGAAAGCTCTGATTAAGAGCATTATTACTGTGTAGTTTGTCAACTGTTTTGGGTGCAAGATGGTCCAGTGTAGGTGCAATAACTCCAAGTTTACGCTATAGCTCCTTTTAATATAGAAAATTAACAAAAAATAGAGAATGCCCTAATGTGTTCATAATAGGATTCTCTCTCTCTCTCTCTCTCTCTCTCTCTCAGATCACAACAAACTGAACAAAAACCATGCTGAATCATGTTGAACCATACTAAACCTTAAATGAAACAATTTTGAAACATATTCTCTCTCTCTCTCTCTCTCTCTCTCTCTCTCTCTCTCTCTCTCTCTCTCTCTCTCTCTCTCTCTCTCTCTCTCTCTCTCTCTCTCTCTCTCTACAAACATAAAACATAAAACCGAACTTACCGAACTAAAACCACAAAAAACGGTTCTGCATCATGACACTGTTGTGAATAGATGATCCATAATATATAATATCGGGCCACATGGCACCAAAATGGGGTACAATGATGTTCTATGAACGTACTGAGAACTATACAACTAAGACTCGTTAGAGTCAAGGTAGGAAAAATCATCTGAATCTGTGCCTGACTGCAGATCCTAAGGGTCTGCAGATGAATCAGAACCGGAGGGAACCATACGTCGTGGTGTGGCCCTGGCTCTGTTGCGTGCTCTAGCTCTGGATCCTCCCTCTCTCCCTGCCTCTACCTCTACCTCTACCTCAACCATTGTTTCTCTCCACCCCTCTGGCCCCCATCTGTCTACTCCATCTTGTCTATGTGTCAGGTGGCGGCTGTTGGTGTTCACAAACACCAACCGCCTACACTGCTCGATGGATAATCAACCCATCGACGCCGTAGCCCACATGTTGCACCCCCTGTGGCGCTCTACCCAAGAAAGGGACGATCCGGAGCTGCACTTAGGAACAACATTACCGGACTCAAATAAAGCTCAAAATATCAGAGCATACATCACAATGATGCCAATTCACACATCATGGCAAGTGCCAAAAAACATATGGATTAGGGTGTGAGATAGAATTATTTTAGATGAGCGATAACGGGCAGTTGACGTTAGCGTGGGGGTCCGTGTAGGCGTAAAGGAGTGAAGTGTAGGCCTAAACCATGCCCCTGGCAGATGCTTTCATGATGCTCCACGCCTAAACCCTAAAAAAACATGGAATCAGGGCATGTTGAAATTTGTGATACAGACATAGACGGGCGGAACGGAGGTCACAGGAGTCTTCGCAGGCATGTGGAAATGCATTCTAGGCTCAGACATCACCTGAATTGGTTGCCCACAAGTCATTGTGAAAATGGCAAAAATACACAAGCATTTGGAATGTGGTGTTCGAATCTCGCTAGGCGTGCCGTAACGGCTGAAACTGATGTCGTAGGAATCACTGTGGGCATGAAGAAAGGTGGTCTAGATCCAAACTACGCTCGATTTGGTTGCCTATAGTCCAATGTCAACACTTGCAAAAAATCAAGGCTACACTTACCAAATATCAAAAACTGATCGTTTTGCTCTCCAGGAAGCTCAGATCCCCCTGGCATTGTGCACACCACCTCTGTATCGCCAACTAGATGCCTGCTCCACATGTGAAGTTCGGACGCCTATAGCTCACCAAATTTTTTTTTGCCTCCTCCTCTAGTAGCGCGATATTTTGGTTTTTTTATTAAAACAATTCTTGAACGATTCTTGCAGCGAGTCGTGAACCTAGCGAATCGCGATTCGCTGCAACTATGAATTAGATCTATAATACATGTATTTTTATTTATAGTTTTGGAGACGTTTTCATACGCTCCTAATTGCCCCACATTCTTGACATGTACTTATTCATCTTATACACCTTTTGGCATGGAAAACACATTAATCTCTCTCTCTCTCTCTCTCTCTCTCTCTCTCTCTCTCTCTCTCTCTCTCTCTCTCTCTCTCTCTCTCTCTCTCTCTCTCTCTCTCCCTCTCTCTCTCTCTCTCTCTCTCTCTCTCTCTCTCTCTCTCTCTCTCTCTCTCTCTCTCTCTCTCTCTCTCTCTCTCTCTCTCTCTCTCTCTCTCTCTCTCTCTCTCTCTCTCTCTCTCTCTCTCTCTCTCTCTCTCTCTCTGGGGAGGCTAGCCCCGCTGCCCACCCCCCTTTGTTTCCATCCGCCTCCATTGCAGGTAGGCCAAAGCAACAATTCTCTATAAGAGCAACGATGCAACGTTGTTGCTGCTCCCATGCAGCAACAAACCTTCTATGCTGCTACCAATATTTCATGGGTCCGTTTCGTACCTCATTTCAAAACGCCTATGAAACGGGAGGGTCACGTCCGAAACGGGAAAAAAATTAGGGTTTTTTTTTTGTAAATGTGTTTTTATGGGTTTTTGGATTTTAGACATGTCATAGAAAGACTAGTGCCAAGTAGATCCATCCAATTTCATGAGAATGCAATTTTAAGAGGAGAAACTGTGTATGGTCACTTTCCTCAATCAAAACAATTTGCATTTTTTTAACAAGCGTTTTGAACGTAAGAAACGCGTTTCAAAACGAGCCCATTTCGAATGGGGCATTTCAAATGCGTTTCTTTGTTCCAAACGTGTTTCGATAAAACATTGGCTGCTACGAATATAGCAATGCATCTCCATTCCTCCTTCAGATTGCCTACAACCATTCCCATTTCTCCCTCAAACCCTATTTTGCATAGCAATGAACCCAACACTACTCTTCCCTTAACCCCTTATCAAGAACCAATGCCTCCATCACTCTTTTTGTCAAGCATCCTTCCAAATAGATACTTCAACTAAAATCCAACTCAAAAGCAAATTGGAGCAATATCATACGTTCTTAAAGAAAGCAACGTCGAACATCACCATAAAGCTGCTCATTCATGGGCAATCGTCCTTTACTATCCAAGTAAATCGAATGCTCTAGTTTCTTTTATTGTTGCTACACTTATTGAGAGCCAGTTGAAAGAGCAAAATGCCCGCAATGTTCATGTAAGGGGCAACCTTGATTGTCAAGATGGAAAGTCATAAAGTTTTTGGAAGATAATCATCAACATTGACACTGTGGCAATGTGTCCTAGCGTTGCCAACAGACTATCAGAACGTATGCACATAAATGAGCTTATTCGGATTGCGAAAGCCTACAATCTAAAGTTTCCTTCCTATTTGGAATCGGTTGAATCAGCCTATTTGACCTTTCAGAATCGGTTTTAGGATTTATAAGCTCAAATTTTTAGAAAAGCCAAGAACATAGTATAATGTAGCGATATTAAGCACTAAAGATTTCAAATTCCATAACATAACGACTAACCGTTTAAACTTTACCTGATACGTATTTAATGTTAGATGACACCTATGACCTATATTATGTATACTTTTGAGGTTTGAAATTTCATAGTTGCACAGAAACGCGCTTCTAGGGAAATGTGTTTATGAAACCGTGTTTCTCAAAAATGCATTTTTGGCACAGAAACGTGATTAGAAAAAAAACAGATTACATATTCTTTTTAACCCCCTCCTTGCGGCTCGAAACGTGCCCAGTCATGGAGGCGGCAAATTTTTATAAAGTGGGCTATCGAAATCGGATGAGGGCGTGTCAATAGTCGGTAGGCATCTGCTCAGCGATACGGTGGTGCACACGGTGCTAGGGGGATTTGAGCTTCATGGGGACCGAAACCATCGATTTCTGATTTTTGGTAAGTGTAGGCATGATTTTTTGCAAGTGTTGACATTGAGCCATAGGCAACCAAATCGAACGAAGTTTGGCTCTAGACCACCTTTCTTAATGCCCATGGTAATTTCTACAATGTGAGTTTCAGATGTTACGGCGAGTCTAGCAAGATTTGAACACCACACTCTAAGTGCATGTGTATTTTTGCCATTTTCACAAAATGACTTGTAGGCATCCAATTGAGGTGATATCTGAGTCTAGAATGCATTTCCACATGCCTGCAGAGACTCTATGACTTTCGTTTTGCCCGTCTTCGTCTGTATCACAAATTTCAATTTCCATGTCCTAATTCCATGTGTTTTAGGGTTTAGGCATGGAGCCTCGTGTAAGCAACTGCCTAGGGCGTGGTTCAGGCCTACACTGCATTTCTTCTCCTACACGGACTCACACGCTACCAACATTCGCCCGTTATCGCTCGTACTGAAATAATTCAATCCCACACCCTAATCCCATGTGTTTTTTGGCACTTGCTTTGATAGTATGAATTGGAATGATTGTGATGTATGCTTTGATGTTTTGAGCTCTATTTTAGCCTGATAATGTTGTTCAATGTAGTGTAATTTCTTCTCTTGAACGTTTGCTTGCTTATTTTTGTTTGCAAGTTTGATCTCGTGTTGACACGATGCCGGTGCAGAGCCAAGGCCTTTGGGTCGAGGTTGATCTTACAGAGGGGGATGTGGCTACACACCATGGCACAGAAGTCCACAGATGGAGATGCTAGCATTGTGGTGGGCTCTTTACAAGATCACTCACCAGGGTTAGGGCTCACTTACTGCGGCTCAGAGGGCCAGATGGGCGGGCATTGGGCATATCCGATTGTCCCAGGATTTTTGATGAGGAGGTGTAGAGGTTGATGGACATGTACGGGCCCGATGGTACATCCACCCATCCAATGAGACCATCATAGGGTTCTGGACATGGATAGGTAGCAGGGGCAGCTACAGGATCACAGGTTGGGCTCATAGGTAGGTAGGGCCTATTATTGGGTACATGGCCTAGTACATCACGAGCAGGGCAAGGTACATGTGCAGGGCCTGGTACAACATGTTTTGGGCATGGTTTAGGTGCAATGCATGGTCTAGGCGAGGCCACTCCAGTTGCATCCGCAGCAGCAAGGCCTAGATCAGAGCCACGAGCATCAGATGAGCATGTTGGATTAGCGGCAACGAGTCCTTCTCGTCCCTCCTCTTCCTCGACAGCAGATGCACCACATTCTATGAGAGGTCCTGCCAGAGAGAGTGACACACCTCCCAGATGATCATACACACCCACAGATCATCCATCCATTGGGCGTGCTAGACCATGAGCGCCATATGTACAACAAACTCCTGATTGATGCGGGTGGTAGAGGGAGCAACAGGCCAAGTGCACTCGACCTGTTGGTCAGTTCTTTTACGAGTGTGGCATTCCTTTTGTTCTTGTTGACACTTGGGTGTTTAGGGAGCTCTACACGCAGATTGCAACAGTGGATGCTACGTGGAGGCCTCTAGGCGAGAGGAACTACGAGGCAGGATGCTTCGTCAGAAGGAGGAGACCATCACGCGGGAGCTGAGTTCCATTCGCTCAACTTGGGAGATATAAAAACTTTGTCTTCATAAACTCTTTGCATGTGTTTCATTTGCTAGTAGCGCAATTTTTGCATGTGGCTAATGGGTGTTTTGTGACAGATATGGATGTACGATATTAAGTGATGGATGGACAGACATTCGTCAGGGATCCGTCATCAATATCTTGGTTTCTTGCCCGCTTGGCACAGTCTTCCTGCGTGGCGTGGATGCCACTTGAGGTGGTGGATCCATCACAGCCAAGTTATTGCTGACATTGGGGTGGATCACGTGGTTCAAGTTATCATAGACATCGCCACAAATTCTAAGCAGATGGGAGAGATTCTGACAAGGGAGCACCCCAGCATTGTGTGGACATCGTGTGCTGCACACTGCATAGACTTGACCTGTGTGCACTTCCATGGATCAGAGAGGTATAATTTTTCCATTCGCTATGCTATCTTCCTTAACGCTTTCTCCATGCTACTAAACACATCTCAACTATTGTCTAAACTTTTTACTGAATGTCTGTGTTGCAGATCACTTCTACGACCATGCGCGTGGTCACTTTTGTCACCAGGAAGAAGCGTGTGCTAGTGGCCCTATTCTGCACCTTCTCGTCACTGGACCTGAAGAAACCATCACCCACTCACTTTGTGTATTATTTCTTGGTGCTAGAGCAATTGATAGCAGTAAAGGACACACTACGGCAGATGGTTTCTGCACCATGCGCGTAGATGCAACATTTTTCCAGGCCACTATGTTTGGGGATGAGTTCTGGACACATGCAGAGGAGCTTGTGGGGGTCCTTTGACCCATTTTCTTTGTGCTGCGCCTGGTAGAAAGTGAGGAGTGCACTCTCGGTCTCATTTACGAGATCATGGATCACATCGGCGAGGCGATTTAGACGTCGGCTTTGGACGAGGACAAGCATGACTCTTCATTCTCTAGTTTGTTTTTTCTCACTCAAGTTTGTTGAGTTTCTTTTATGCTACGGTGCATTGATTATTGTAATTTTTCTGTTACAGGAGGGATGAGATCTTGCAGATATGGAGAGGGGGGTTAGAGGAGGGGAGAGATGCAGAGGTAGAGGCAGGGGGAGGACGCAGAGCCAGAGCACGCAACAGAGCCAGGGCCACAACACGACATATGGTTCCCTCCGATTTATCTATAGACCCTTGGGGTCAACAAACAAGCACAGACTCGAAGGATTTTGACTATAATGACTCCGACGAGTCTTAGGTGTATAGTTTTCATTATGTTCATCGAATATCATTGTATCCCATTTTGGTGCCATGTGGCCCGATATTATATAATATGATGATCCTATTCACAGCAGTGCCATGATTCAGTATGGTTGTTTATGGTTTATGTTTGAAGAGAGAGAGAGAGAGAGAGAGAGAGAGAGAGAGAGAGAGAGAGAGAGAGAGAGAGAGAGAGAGAGAGAGAGAGAGAGAGAGAGAGAGAGAGAGAGAGAGAGAGAGAGAGAGAGAGAGAGAGAGAGAGAGAGAGAGAGAGAGAGAGAGAGAGAGAGAGAGAGAGAGAGAATCCTATTGTGAACACGTTGGGACATTCTAATTTTTTTTAATTATTTCTAAAGCTTAAATCTAGGAGTTAAAGCACCTGAACTAGACTATCATGTACCTGAAACATTTGACAAACTATACAGATGTAATGCCCTTAATTACAGCTTTCATCTGATACCCATATTGCCCAAAAAAAAATCAAAAAGAAAAAAACACGTTTTTGTGAAACGCTACCAAAATCCAGAAACGCAGTGCAACTATGGTTTGAACTTTAAAATAATAACCTAAAAGTGACATGAAATCATAGATGAACCATGAAACAAAAAGGAATGAAAATATAAAGGTATGAAATCAAAACATTCAAATATGAACATTCAACAATCTAGCTTCCAATTTGAACATTACACAATTCATAAAAATGTAGTAACTCATAAAAAGTCCAACATTTAAGAGTAAACTTCAAACTTCAATTTTCTCTCCCCCCCCCCCCCTCTCTCTCTCTCTCTCTCTCTCTCTCTCACACACACACACACACACACACACACACACACACACACACACACACACACACACACACACACATACATTTAGCCCTCAATACATGCCCGTCTACTAGGAATCTCTGGGCTCATTGCTCCACTGTTTTCCCCACCATGACAGTACAACTAAATCACAATCTGCTTTCCTTACCACCTCTCTTCACACTGCCACCTTTCTAGCCTTTCCTCCTAAGCTCCATAAAAGCAAATCCACACATTCTTCAACACCCCGTCCTATACACCTTCCGTGGTACAACGTCGAATGTCGATCTCTTCATCATCTTGTCACCCATGCACGTACCCATGCTCCTCACCTTCTGTGCTCCTCTCAATGTTTGTGCCATTGTATACTCCATCGTAAAAAGCATGCCTATGATGACTTCGAAGGAAAACGTGTTTTTGAAGTCCAACTCATAAAAAGTCCAACATTTAAGAGTAAACTTCAATTTCTCTCTCTCTCTCTCTCTCTCTCTCTCTCTCTCTCTCTCTCTCTCTCTCTCTCTCTCTCTCTCTCTCTCTCTCTCTCTCTCTCTCTCTCTCTCTCTCTCTCTCTCTCTCTCTCTCTCGGTGGTTAATGTAGGTAGTTGATTTAGCATGATGGATGATGTTTTGTTGTTTTAAGGGTTAGAGATTAAGATCGATGATGGGTCCACTTGTTTTCATTTCATTCTCTCCATTAATTCAGATTCCATTTTGTATATCCAATGTGCATAATGTAAATAGTTCTATTTCAAACTAATGGATACAATATTGAATGTTTAGCATCTTTAGTTTTTTTCTTTTGATCTTGAAGCATTGGATGTGTTCTTTGTTTCTTGTCTTCTGCTGGAATCACTGTTTGAATGTGTCTCTTGATGAATCTTGGGATGGGTTGCATGCTTGTGTTTGCAGTAGTTTGGTTTCTGGATGACTCTTGAAGATCTTTGCGAGGAGATTTTTGCAAGCTTCTTTGGGTTCGATTCTAGTTCTGATCTGTGTGCTGGGCTTGACCACTATACTACAACAATGAGAGAGCCAGTGGGTGTGAGAAGAATCTGTAGATAGTGGTTGTGATAAAAGGTTCTGATTTTGTCCCGTGGCAGAATCGCCAAACACACCTATCCTCTGGGGTCCTGATTATTCCAAAGAATTCCATGTGCATAGCAATGCATCCAAGTATGCCATTGGAGTAATGCTCACCCAATCGGGAGAATTCAAAAAAGATTACCCAATCCGATTTCTCAGTAGACAATTGATACCTGCTGAAGTCAATTATACCACTACCAAGCGTGAAGCTTTGGCAATGGTATCTATGGTTCATAAGGTTCACCATTATCTTCTGAAAAAAGTTTTTGTCTTCTTCACTGATCATCAAGCACTCCTATATCTCATCAACAAGACTTGCACAACTAGTCATATCACCCGATGGATTCTATTACTGTGAGAATCTGAGTGTAGGATTGTGGTTCGAAAGGGAGTTCAACATTTTTTAGTAGATCATCTATCTCAAATCCTGTCGTGCTATACCAACAAGGTTAATATAGATTTTGTAGTAAATAATGTCGAATCCACAAAGGACGACGTTAGAAAGTTTTGTATTTGGTACAATTTATGATTTATTCTGAGTGAAGTGGCTTTGTGCATTAATCTGGTTGTCAACAGACATTAGAAAGTAACCAGTATTACTTGTGTTGGGGTGTGTAGTGTTAATAATTCCAAAACAACAGTCTTGCCTCTATTAAATTGAATGAAATGTGTTCTACAGGTGAGATGTTATCAGAGTAGTACAACAGTACTAACTTTGGATGATTAAGGTGTCAACAGAGAGACGAACTCTGGATTGTCAGCAACTCCTGAGCAGGCAGGCACGGCTTGAAATTGCTACGTCAGCTTGAAGTTTGGTTGGCTTGCAAAGATAACTCCTTCAACTCAGCCAACTCTTCCTCGACAAGTGCCTTCGCATCTTCGAGCGGTTGCAGGAACTAGACTCAAAAAATTTTTAGCATCTGGCCTTGGAGCTGGTTCAGTTTTGAGAGGTCTATTGTGATAGAGTCTGCATTGCTACATAGAGCAAGCACAACTTCTGTCTTTATTTGTGTTGCTCGCTCCTCTTGTAAATGTTTCTACAGAGTGACATTGTGTTTATTTGCATCCAACAATTGTTGTTTCAAATAATCAATATTAGTCTGATAAATTACAGACTTGGCCTCAATCGTCTTATTGACTTTCTTCAAAGAATCAGCTTCGTTGATTGTAGTCTGAAGCTGTGTGTCGAGGGAACGATTTTGTTCAATCAGTTGGCTATTATTTGATTCGAGTGAATCGATCTTCTTGTAAGACTCCTTAAGAGAGACTTGATACTTCCACTCTGCTTCTATCAAGTCCAAAATGTTCTTCTGATTGTAGCAATCAAGTTCATAAATATCAGCCAACAAATTCCTAGCTTGCTCTATCATGGAGCAGAACCATTGGAGTTGGTTGTCAGGTTTATCATCTTGGTCGTCCGTTGCCCCAGTGTCAGCTGCTGTCACTGCTTGAGCCCTCTCTGAACTGTCGGACTGAGTTGCATCTTCATCCGAGGCGCTTGAACTCTTCTTCTACTTCTATGAGGTTGAAGAAGAGGCTTTCCGGATGAGTCCGCAACAATAGCTCCATCTGTATCCATAGCGGTGGTAGTAGCAACTACATCCATCCGGGATGCTACAACATCAATGTCCATAGCAGTTGTAGCTGTCACTTTGATTGCTGGTGCAACGGCTGCTGTAGTGGCTGTGGTAGGAATGATCAGGAGGTTGGAGAGGTCGATAAGTCTTGGAGGCAATAGCCTTCCCATCGGCATGGTTTTTTCTTGATCGCTTAGGACTCCAAAATGGTCACATAATCACGAAACATGCGCTCCTACTCCAAATTTTTTTTGGTGTTGGACCCACCTCAAAAAGCCTTGTATGCAATAATACCAAAGCATACGGATTGTTGGCTAGCGCGTCCAACAAATACCCAAAATTTTGCACTGCAATTGCATCCGTATCTATCAAAATTAGAACTTGATTCGCGTATTTACAAAACATCTTGAAGGTGGTATCCTTTATCATTGAGATTTTATACCCCTTTGTGGGTACGAAGTAGTTGCTCAGGAAATGGGTGGCCTCATCTGCTGAATCTCTGTTTGTAGAAACAATTTTGCCATCCAATGGTAATCCCAAAGCTGTGCAGAACATTTCTTCAGAAACATGTACTTTGAGATCCACCTCAGGTACTGCGTGGATGGAGTTCACGAACTCAGTACTGACTTCAGACAAAATGACTAAAGGATCCACTTTCAAATTTCCCAACCTGCATTGATCTAAAAAGGACTGGATTGATGTCAGACGGATTCCTGTGCATGCTTTCCAGGTGATAGAAGAGCTCGATCCAAAAGCCATTGTGTCAAACAATTGACGACAGCTCCACAGATTGCAATAGGTTATAAGAGATTGTTTGATTGCAAAGATAGTGAGCACAGGAAAGCAAAAAAGGTGCTTGTTGAGTTCGTCTTTAACTTTAAGAGAGTACTTTGGATTGAGACGATACTGTCTCTGTCGAACATGTACAACATCTTCTTTAAGATCAATATGGTACTCTTCGAATTGTGCAGGTATACCTTTCAAATCGTCGAGCGACCAAGCAAATACATCTTGGTACTCCTTCAGCAATTCTGTAAATTTCGCTAATTCTGATTCTCCAAGTGACTTTGAAATATGCACAAATCCGCCAGGTGCAAGTTCAATTAGTTCTGTAGAATCTGGTATAATGATACCTTCTATCATACTGGCCTTGGTATGGCCATGTGTTTTGCGCATGGTTGTCCATAGATATATTCTTGTCGTCAGCCTGGTTCTTATTACCAAATTCGTGTTCAGATTCGTCACTCGAATCATCATCAGACTCTTTAGAGTTCATGTCTACAACTTTAATTTCTTCATTCAAAACATCCGCTTTAGCGTTGCAGGCATCGAAGAATTCTTCTTCGTCAATATTTTCATAGCATTCGAAATATTGCACTTCGATGTCAGATGTATTGGAAAAAAAATTTAAGGCATAAGAAGAATCTTCTGAGGTAAAACTGGTGTCAGACAAAGGAGTTTCACCTTCATATTAAGCTGTCACGACTCCATGTGATTATTTGTTCTGCTGGCTTACCTCGATTATTGGTCTCACTAGTCTGAAATCTCGACTCTCTGGATTTCCAATGAACACTTGCGTTTGATTGATAAAGCTAGGGTAGTCCAATTAGCACATAATAAAATGACAAACCAAGTGGTTTGATAACTATGAAATTCATTGTGAAAGGCTCGGCTTGAATGTAAACAGTAACATCCTTCAATTCTCCAACAAGTTTTCGGCGCGTCGAATCAGCTAACTTGATATTTCACTGTGTCAGTTGAAGTTAGCTCCAAAGCATGAGCTGTGTCTTTGTAGTGGATTTCTTTCCTTGCCTATCCTCAACCCAAGATCTAATCAATCTCACATCAAGGAGATCAAGTTAGTTGTCATGCATAGATTCGTTCCCATGAGAGCGATAATATAGGTCAGATTTCAGCATGAATGGAAGATCCAAATCTAACTCTAATATCCATTAGCCCTAAGCATTAACACTACGATCCACAACAAGATAGCTTACTCTTTCTCTCTCATAAAAATTATAACAACATGCAATCCCAATAACAATCAGATCCAACAACTAGCAAAATCCAAAGAAAGCATGAGAAATGGAGAAAAAGTAGTAGAGAGCAAGGACATTCATCAATCCATTTCAGAAGAGAACCAATCTGCTTTATTGAAATGAGGAAATGAATATGTGTAGAAACTCGAGTTCGTCCGAAATGGTACAATTTTTTTTTTATTCGGACATTCTGCAACTCTATGATTTTCTCCGCATGCAAAACATCCAAGTGGTGCTCTAGTCCAGTTTCTAGATGCTTGTTGTTGCATGGCAACATAAATAGCATACTGTTCTAAAGATCCACCTTCTTGATTATTACCATAGTTCCATTGCTCAGCACTTATGTATGGTTCTGGTTCCATCAAATTGGCAGAAGGAGCGGAGTGATTTGGTGGAAAAAGTAAGGCTAAACGTTTCAGGTATCCAAGAGCAGATTGTCGAGGTCTAGCTGTTGGATTTCCTCCATACTGTGATTTTCGATATCCCATTTGGGCATACCGTTGCTGAATTATTCGAGGATTGAAGTTGCAAAAAGCAGTCTCATGATCAGGTGAATTACACAAATGGCATACACTGATTTCCATTCGTTTTTTCAATTGAGGACACTCATTCACTATGTGATTTCCTATACAAATAGAACACCAGACATTTTCCCTGGTAGGAAAAGTCGTCGCAAACTTCTCAGATTCCTTGTTTTCTTTTCTGTGGAAATCTTCTAATGTTTTGATCTTCTCATCAAATTGCGTCATCTATAAAAGAGTGCATACTCATTATGGTGTTTCAGCTCACGTCTGATCCGTTTAGGTAGACTTGACAAAAACCACATAATCATGGTATTTTCGTTAATCAGTTCAGGTTCGCACTTAGATCTGAGGCGTTTCACTCGTTCAATGTAATCGCGAACCATTTTTCACTTTCCCATTTTAAGTTTACTTAAAAGTAAGAAAGGGTCTTCCATAAACTTCCGAGGTTTGAACCACATGATGAGGGCTCTTTTAACAACCTCCCAATCTGTACGCTCAGTTTCATCTTGATTATAGTACCAATCTTGTGCTGCGCTTGTTAAGGCCATAGGAAAAAGCTTAAGTTTATCTTGAGGGGAAATTTCACCATAGACTTCATAGGATTCAGCATAGATGTGAAGAAATCTAACTAGATCTGTTAACTCATTGTATTTGGGTAGATCCAAACGGGGTGCTCTTCTAATAATGATAGGATTGACTTCTTGAGGAGCACTTCTAGGAGCAGCCGTCTTCACAAATTCAAATCAAGCAGACAATGAGATTGGATCTAGATTTTTCAATCAAAACTATCTCAGATCAGATCTGCTAGATCTATTATACTTTTCAAGAATCTGATTTCTATATTGTGAAAAAGATTTCAAAATTCAATCAATCAATACTTCTAAAAATTGAAAAATTCCTCAGAATCCAAATCAAATTGTATCAGATGTGATCCAAATTTTGACAGAGACTTGATCTAGAAAATCAGAACCTAAAAATAGAACTAGCGAAGGTTACCTAGGTAAAGATTGGCTCGGCGAAGGTTCAACAATGTTATTTTGGAAAAAAACTCTTTGATCAACTTTTCTGACAATTTCTAGGAAAATAACCTTCGTCGAACTCTCAGATGCAAGAACTGACACAGATATGATAAACCCGATGAAAGTTTCTGACACAGAAAAATATAGTTTCTGTAGTTTGGCGAGGGTAAAAGTCAAGATTTTCTATGATCTGGACAAGAAGAATCTTTGTCAAACTCAAAAATAATATTTTACTATAAATAGAATTTTTTTGGAACTCTAGTGAAGGTTTCGACGAAGGATCAAGAGTAATACTAGTATTTTTGTAAACAAATGACTTTTTTGGCAAAAAAGTGACTTTTTCGACAAAAATATGGCAATATGACAACTGATGTTCTGAAAAATCTTCTATTTTTGGTATTATTCTTTGTCGACCTGGAAGTAAATAGATCTGAATCACACCTATGCACAGTGAATCGGACGAAGGTTCTTTTTTTATATTTTTAGGGTTTTGATGATTTTTTGGTGTTTTTTGACAATTTTTCTGTTGTTTCTGGAAATCTGCTGGGAAGGATTGTTCGCCCTTCAAACTGAAGGTTCTGTAATCAAAACCGAAGGTGTCTGCAACTCGACAAAGGTTTTATAAAAGAGAGAAAAAAGTTATCAGCTCTGATGACGATTTTTGCCTCTTTTTGACCAAAATCTGACAGATTTGATCGATTTTTGTTGTTTTTTCTGATATCTCAGATCCAAATGGATCTTAAGATTGGTGATCTGAATAGCTTCTCTTTTTCTACAATCAGATTAGATTTCAAACAAGCAAATTCACTCAAATCAAACAAAATCACTCCCAAACTAACCCTAAATGCAAATCTAACACTATTCATGCAACGACAAGATGCCTAATGCAAGCTAACCATCCAACAAATATGTTGCAAACTGAAAAATTGGCGTAGACGGCGCCAAAATTGTAGTGGGTTTCTTTCTTTTCCTATCCTCAACCCAAGATCTAATCAATCTAGCATCAAGAAGATGAAGTTAGTTGTCACGCATAGATTCGTTCCCATAAGAGCGATAGTATAGTTTAGATTTCAGCATGAATGGAAGATCCAAATCTAACTCTAACATCCATTAACCCTAAGCATTAACACTACAATCCATTAACACTACGATCCACAACAAGATAGCTTACTCTTTCTCTCTCTCCCTTTATCTCTCATAAAAAGTATAACAACATGCAATTCCAATAACAATCAGATCCAACAAGTAGCAAAATCCAAAGAAAGCATGAGAGAGGAGGAAAAGTGATAGAGAGCAAGGACATTCATCAATCCATCCATTTCAAAAGAGAACCAATCTGCTTTAATGAAATGAGAAAATGAACACGTGTAGGAACTAGAGTTGGTCTCTTTTTATAGTAGAGAGGAGGACTCTGGCCTTTGAATCCTATTGGTCCATTTTTGCCTCCTTAATTATTCAAATTAAAAAAAGAGTGGGAACCATCCAAATTGGAGGGAAACCCAACTTTATTCACTAACTTGACATTTAGGCCCTACAACATTAAAAGTCCTGCTAAAAAGCCTAAAGTCCTTTTATTGACTTGTAACTAATCAAATAACTATGTGATGATCGGGTTGGACTTACACACGCAGGGTGCCAAATCTCTCTCACTTATTAACTAGGGTTAGGGTTGCCTTGGGATCCGCAAACCCTCCAACAATCTCCTGTTATTATGTTCACGCTGGAACCAGAGTCTATCGACACTTTTTCAATCAAACATCTCGCAATGATAACATCAATTTTTGGTGCGCCAAGATCTCCTAAATCAATAGACAATACACCAACATCTGGCAAAGAAACATTTTTCTTCTTTTAAGGGGCAAAAAGACCTTTCAATTACTTACAGTAATAAGTGTTATCTGCTAACAATTGCTCAAAAGTGATGTTCGAATGAAGAGATCCAATATCAGTCACTATATCATAATCCTTCATCTTTGATTTCAAGATTGGCTTGTCAATAACATCACTAGACAATTTAGTCTTTGGTATTTCATCGTCCTCTTCCTCAAACGTGACCACCTTCTCTGCAGCAGCTGACTGAAGTTCAGTGTTGATAATTTTTTTCGCTTCTGTTGAGATATCTTTTGCGAATAATTTTGCAGCATTGCAGTTATAGTCGGGGTCGTCTTTAAGATCTTCTTTGGTGTTTATTCGTTGACTTGCTAGAAGATTTCTTCTTCGAAGATTTTTTGTGCTTCATTGAAGATTTCTGTTCGAGTTTCGAGGAACCTTTGCTTCTTGTTGTGACTTTGAATATCTTCTCTACGTCATTTGGCCAAGATTGGTCTTCTGTCTTCGCCAATTTTCCTTCAATAATATCAATCCTCTACACAACAACATCAGTCAAAGCTTTTGCTTTCAAGTCTGCAGCAGCTGGTGTTGCTACATACTGGTAGTTAGGTTGTGGCTTCTGCGACTGAGGGCAGTCAGGATACTTGTGGCCAAGCTCCCTATAGTTCGAACATAACGGTACATAACCTATTGGCTTTCATGGTTGAAGACAGTCAAGTGAAAAATGTCCTGACTCTCCACAGTTGTAACAGTTGCCCGACACTGGTTTAGTCCCGGTTTGTGACTTCATCGGTGGTGCAACAAATTCAGGAGGATTGTGTCTTCTTGGTGCAAACTTTGGTCTATCCTACTGGGCTGATGTTGTAGTACCCTGAACATAATTAGTAGTCGCATCATTTTGAAAAATAAAAATTACTTTCTGGGCAGGATCGTCAATATACTTTACATTCACAGTGGTGCAGTCTTTCTTAGTATGTCCAGAAGTTCCACATTTTGTACACCACATTCTTGAGTTAAAAGAGGAAGCTTTTGGTCTTTTGTCTGCAACTTCAGAGATCTGCACTTTCAAATCATTAAACTTTTTATTAAGATCAGCCATATTACTCTTCCAAAGCTTTTCGACTATAGAAGTTGACGACTTATCCGCGATGGTTTTGGTGTCATCCTTGCGCTTGGATCGTCGTTTACTTCTTTGATCTCCTTTATCCGCTTTTGATTCTGATGAATCACTGCTTTCAGACTCTGAGCTTCAAGAATTGGTACTTGAGTCAGAATTTGAATCATCTTCGCTATCACTAGAATTAGTTTTAGACTTATGAGATATTTTAGTTGAGCGTCGTTCATGCTAGTTTCGAGGTCTCGAAGTTTTCAGCACTAGCTATAACTGCTGCTAAGGAAGTCATATCCCCTTATCTGCAATATCGATCAATCTTTGGTGGTAACCCAACCAAAAATCATTCAATCTGCATATCAATGGGATATACACCGGTTAGTTTTCCTATAAAATTCTTAAGCTTTCATGTATATTTTAGAAGAGATTCTTTAGTCTTCTTTTGAACATTGTTCAGACGTCCAAGAATTCTAGATTTATAATCAATTTCTCTAGACTGGTTCGAAAACTCATCTTTCAATGGTAACCAGGTTCCTACACGGCCTGGTTCAACTTGATTGTATCATATGCGTGCCTGCTTTCTTAGCAGACCAAGAAAGATTTGCAGTTTGTCTACGTTAATTCCTTTGTTATTTGCATTAGTGATTGACTCAAATTGCCAGACATAGCTATCTGCATCATCTGAAGTAGCCCCTTTAAAAGAATCGTATTTAATTTCTGAGATAGAAGTGAAACATATAGCAGGACCCTCCATACCAAAGCTAATTAGGAGTTCAAGTAACTGGGCAGTGATCTCGTCGAGATTTCTTCGACTCGCACTCGTGACTCTGTCTTCGTAAAAATTCCTCTCTAAGCTTACGGTATTGTTCTAATCGAGATTCTCTATCTGACATACACTAGAAATGGAGATGGATGTGTCAGTTTTCTTATGACATTCCTCAGCTATCCCCGGCAACGGCGCCAAAAATTGGTATATGTCGTGCTATACCAACAAGGTTAATATAGATTTTGTAGTAAATAATATCGAACCCACAGAGGAAAATGTTAGAAAGTTATGTATTTGGTACAATTTATGATTTATTTCGAGTGAAGTGGCTTTGTGCGTTAATCTAGTGACTGTACCAAATGTAGACGTTATTCGAGTGCCGAAAAGAAAGTATTCGCAACAGACGAATAAGAGGACTTTAAGACAGTTCTTTAGAGCATGTTTTACGGATACACAACAAAGAACTGTAATGTGCTAGAAAGTCTATCTGATCATAGAGTAATTCATGTAGTGCGTTAGAGATTGCTAGCAGACTCAGGATCACTCACACTCAACAATGCGGAGAACAGAGATAAGGGAGAATAACTCTCAACACTCTATTCACTTCTTCAACCTCTTACAAATACATAAACTCTTCTCTCTCGATGGTTGAGACTGACACGTGTGATCAATATATGTTCTATGGGACGAACAAACACACCTCTAAAACAACAGGTGCGTCGCTCCCGTGAAAAGGTCTAGTTAACAATTAGGTTGAGTATATGTTCAATTATACCATAAGAGGTAAATCTAACTAGGAGTTAAAATTACTCTAGTTTAAAATGTCAATTCATATATAGTCATTTCGCGTGGATGACCTAATAAAGGCTATCTAGGACAATGTTTTCCCTTTCAAAGATCTCGTCCTTAAATAAAAGGCAAGTACTTAGGAGATATATTCTCAAAAAATGACTTAGGCCTTTTCATGATTTATATTTATCCAGCTCATATCTTCATTTTTGAGTATATCATGCCATATTTAGGTTGATATTCAATTTTTAACCATTTCATGACATCACAAATCCCTAACCTACCCACCCCAGATCAAGACGTCAACGATGATTTATCCAACGATGATCAAGGTGTCAACGATGATTTATCTGATGCCATCTTATTTCCAGTTGACTCTACACCTGTGTGGGCCAAGTAAATAATAGAATATCTAACTTCAGGGCATATGGACCCTTCCTTATCTATGGTCCTCAAAACCAAATCTTATATGTTAATTGCGGGCCAACTTTACAAGCAAGGGTTAGATGAAATTAATCGACGTTGTCTTACTGAAGGTGAAATACCCTTTGTCATCTCCCTCACTCATGAAGGTGTTGGAACAGGCCATTTCTCTTCGGACATGACTTCTCAGAAAATCCTCTTGGCCGGATTCTGATGCCCAACTCTCTTTAATGATACGCATACCTACACTAAGGCCTGTGATGTTTGTCAACGAACAAAACGATTTCAAAAGACCGACTACATGCCTTTACACCCTATCACAACTGATCAAGCTTTCTAGAAATGAGAAATTGATTATGTTGGACCCATTAGTCCCATTGCTAGACACACTCAATCACGATATATCGTAGTAGCTACGGACTATTGTACCAAATGGGCTGAAGCAAGAGCTTTCTGCAATGTTGACGCTCATTCTACCGCAAAATTTCTCTATGAACAAGTTATCGTTTATTTTGGATTTCCTCTAGAACTTATCAGCAATAGGGGTAAGAATTTTCTTAACTCTATTATAGCCAATCTACTTTCCAAATTTTTTGTGGTACATCGCAAAAGTTCTCCGTATTATCCACAATGCAATGGCTAGGCGGAATCCACAAACAAAATCTTATGTGGCGTTCTCACCAAAACTGTCGAGTCCAGCTAATCCGATTGGGGACTAGAACTTCATGCTGCTCTATGGCTACCACACTACCTTGAAGTAAGCCACATGCTTAACCCCTTTTCAGCTAGGATATGGCCAAGAAGTCGTTATACTTGTAGAATTCCATATTCCATCCCTTCGAGTAGCCTATAATCTTGAGCTAGACAATCGACAGATCTTAGCAAACAAGTTATTTCATCTGGAACAACTATTTGAAACACGTCGGATCATCATCCATGCTCAACAAGTCCACAAAGTCGACAAAAGGCATGGCATGATCGGTCCTTGAAACTCAAAGAATTCCAGGTCGGAGATAAGGTCCTGTTATACTAGGCCAAAGCATTTAAAGAAAAAGTCAATTTTTTTGGCCAAGGACCTTATATCATTCAGAAGATATTTGCCGCTGGATACATACAACTCCAAATCTTACAAGGTGATATTTTAGACACTGTGATCAATGGGAGGAGACTGAGAAAGTACAATGAGCCATGTTTTTATCTTGATATGTATTAGTTGCTTTATTTTCTAATTTTTTTTTTTTAATTTGTTTATTGCCTACTTGCCATTTCAACAAATTTTTTGCTGTGTTTTCTTGTTTTAGAACATCAAGATATCATCAGATTAGACATACAATCAATTTTTTTTCTGACAAAACCACAAGAATCATTCTTTTCAGAAAATTTGTCTCACAACCACGTCAGATAGAATTCGCCCACCCCCTTTTTTAGTATGTACGATTCATTTTTGACCTACACAAATTCTGTCTCAGAGACAAACTTTTCAAAAATTAAAAAAAAAATAGTTTTTGCATCAGATTCTCACTGACAGAATTCGTAGATAATTCGCTGAGCCTCAAAATCATCTCTACGATTTCTCTTTCATCTCCGCAAATACTAGTCAGACCATTTTTTGTATTGATAGTCATTTTACTCATTTTTGTACAAAAAGTCACTTACAGGAACTCGCCGGCCCTTAGAACCCTGCCTCAAAATTTGCGAATCTCATTAGGAAATCGTGGACACCGAGGACGGTTTTTGGGGGAAATTGTGAATTATTGAAAAAAAGAGAGTCTACATATAGGCCTCCACCATCCTCTCCATGAGTTCATTCTAGATTCCTTCTCCCGAGTTCATGTTGAAATTTTTCAGAATTTTCAAAACTTCAAGAACAATCTAGAATCACTTCTACCATGGCTTCTCGCGACTCATCACTCTCTTTTCATCGTCGCAAGGACCCTAAGCCTTATTTGGGTGATATCTTCTTGATTTCCATCAAGAATTATGTTGAGCAACTTATCCTAGCCAAGGATAATATTACCAACCTTGGCTTTGATCTGACATACTTCACTGATCAGCAGATCCGAGTTGCCTACTCAACTTATTCAGACGAGTTTCAGACCTTTCAGATCACGTCGAAGGGCGGCAGTTCTACCATCATCAACATCTCCCCAGAGCATTTACAAAGAATTGGATTTCCTAACCTAGGCGAGACAATCCATGGCAAGGGTACCAGTTATGATGCCAAGTATTTCACCAAGTTTCTAATGGACGACAGAAAAACAATTGCCCAAGCCAGCGACGGGATCTCTATTCGTCTCATCACAGATCGCTATTCGTCTCATCACAGATCATAAGCTTCGAGAAGCCTCAGAAATCTTGGTGGCCATGGTCGAGGTCCACACCGTGAAAATGGATCACATTCCACCTAGCGATCTATTTTTATTAACCCTCACCATGGATGACCTTACTCATAACTACAAGTGGGCTATGAAAGTCTCAGACAAATTGTGCAGGACCCTAAAGGCTAGAAAACCCACCACCAAATGTGGTTATCTTCTTCACATGTTGGTCCAAGCACCAACATGTGGGGAAGATATCTATCCTAGCACCAGGAAGCGCGCCACCCCACAGCTATCAGCCGAACCTGTCTCACCCGCACCACCAACCAAGAAGCAGAAGAGTAGGACAATCAGCACGGACGACACCATCTCCCCTGATATCTTATCCAGTGATATAGGGACAAAGTATACTGAATCTGGCAGGAGCTTGAGACCCTCTCAAGTCCCAAAGAAGATCCAGGTGTAGCAGGAGGCCTTAATCCAACAGGCCCAACAACGCAGACAAGTCGTAGTAGTAGCAGGCAGCTCGTTGGATGTAGGTGCCTCAGGTTTTGGTTCAATAAGCGTGATTCTGTTCACTCAGCCAACTTCCATAGTTCCAGTTTCCTTACCTACTAACTTCTCTTCTACCACTACCCCCACCATTTACCACCACATCCACCCCCTCATTCACACTCAACATGGGCTTTGATCGCCCATTTACATTTATAGCAACTAGAAGATCTTGCATTATTCTAGCTTTATATTTACAAGATTGATTAACAGCTGATTAGCTGACTAATCAGAACAATTGTTATTGGAGCATGAAGACATAGACAACCTGTAAGGAATCCTGTGTATTTTTGCAAAGTGTCGAGTTTTTCGCCTTTGTAGAATCCCATGTCAAAATGCAGTGTTGGGTTTTTCGCCTATGTAGAATCCCATGTAAAACTGTAGTGTCGAGTTTTTTGCCTGTGTAGAATCTCGTGTAAAACTACAGTGTCAGGTTTTTTGCATTTTTTCCAAGGCAGAAATTACATGGAAAAATGCAGTGTCACATTTTTCGCTTTTCTGGAAGTGTTTTAAATGGCCTAAAAACTGAGAACACAAGTGTTGCATAAATAAATGTGATGGTGTAGAATTTTTTTGCCTGTCAGAAATTGTGAGGAAAAATGCAGACTGTAGCAACAATCAGTCTTAAAAAATAGTTTATTTTCTGCATGTTTCATTTGAGAGAGTAAAATTGAGAGAAGGTAGGAGGGCAGTTAGGAAGAGTAGGAGTTAGAGTTAAACTCCAACAAGGCTTTTGGTGGCCAAGGCTTTGGAAAGATACTACGACATTCTATCATAGTTGTGATGCTTGTCAGCAGCAAGGGCGGCCCATGCCAACGATGGATGACCCGTTAGTTTCCTTGAAACCAATAGAGCCATTTCAGAGGTGAATACTTCACACTACATATATGTACACATATCTCTACATTGATGTGACACTGAGAGTATTGTCAACATTCTGACCACCTATTATTTAACTTATTCCATGCGACTTCACCTTCTCTTCGTTGTCTCTACGCCTATAAAAAAGATACTCATTCACTACCGATGTTTCATCAATAAAATTCCTTGGGTAGTTCTACGAGCATTTTCCATCCTTCATGCACAGTGCATTTGGAAAAGATGTTTCGCATGGGCCGTGCATCATACAGGTCCTTGCCATCTCATACAGCCTTGGATCATTCTCCCTCACAAGAATCTCTGTGCATACGATACGATCGTAATCTCCAACAATGATGGGTTTGTTCCGCTCCTCCAATATAATCAATAGGTGGGTGTGAGCTCTTCTAAAACTCTACAACATGAAGCCTTCCTATACTGTGCCCAAATATCCCATTCTTCTTCAACAAATCAATCAAGTGCTGAAGCTTCATGCTAAAAACTCTCCACCCCAAATTGGGCCTATCTGTAGGTGTCTGTTGAAATCTCAACTCTGTCCTCACTTCTATCCAATTTGGGTTCGCTGTCATCGTGATAAAAAAATAGAGAGGACCCAACTCCCTAACGATGACCATAGCATCCTGGTATTGCTGATGCATATGACGCGATAAACCGATATAAGACAATGGAAGGGCTATTCACTGCCCTATGTCACTGGCGGAATGAGCTACAAGGGCATCAACGATGCCACTGCGAATCTCTCTATGAAATGTATCTCAATTGTTATAGATGTAGTTCATGTTGTTTTGCACTATTTTTGCTACCATGTCACACACATACTCTTGCAACAGCCTTCCACCCAAATGTATAGGTGAAACATGCTCTGCTCGTACCTGTAAATGACGTCATTATCATCAACACATGCAACATCTCTCATACACATATGTGGAGTCCCCCGATTACACCCATCAGTACCGTAATGAAAGAGTAGGACAAAATGCAAGACATCATACAATGAATGGCGCTCTGTAATATGCTGCAAACCATCCTGAATGGAGTGCAATATGATGTCCCACATTTCGTCGCTCAAGGTATCATCTATAGTGTAGTGGCTTTATTTCCTATCCTATCCTCAACCCAAGACCCAAGCACACAAGCATCAAGGAGATGAAGGTAGTCATCACATGGATGTTCGATCCCATGAGAGCAATAACATAAATCAAAATCCAACATGCATAGATGATCCACAATTGATACTAAGATCTAGTAACACTACACATTAACCCTACAACCTTAAAATGATCCCCAATGATGATAGCTTACCCTTCTCTCTCTCTACCTTTCTCTCTCACAAAAAGCATAAAAAATAGCAATGCCAATCATTTCAGATCCAACAATTAGCAAACACAAAGAAAAAATGAGAGATGGAGGAAATGAGATAGAGAGCACGGACATTCACAAATCCATTCCATAAGAGAGCCAATCTGCTTGTATTGAAATGAAGATAGAACATGTTTTACAAAGTCGAGTTTGCTCCTATTTATAGTAGCCAATTCTAAACCAAGCTCCAAAAAATGGAGGGAACTCAATTAAAAAATTGGAGGGAACCAATTTGAATTTGAATTTTAAACCAGTTTTGGTGGGAACCCCTAATTTATTCCCTAACTTGACATTTAGGCCCTGTGACATTAAAAGTCCTGCAAGAAGGCCTAAAGTCCTTTTATTAACTTTCTAACTAATCCAATAACTATGTGATCATCGGGTTGGACTTACACACGCAGGGTGCCAAAGCCCTCTCACTTACTAACTAGGGTTAGGGTTGCTTCGAGATCCGCAAACCCTCCAACAGTATCCCCACCAAAATTGGTGGCAGCCATGTCCAATTGCCCCTGGAGCAGCAACATTTGCTGTTTGTCATCTTGGACAACTTTTTCTACTTCATCCTACGTGGTTGTCAATGTGTTCTAAAGAGTGGCCACATAGCCTTCTAGAGCGTCAGTTGTTTGTTGGGCTTTCTTCATCTCGGCCTCAGATTTTGTCTCATGTTGTTTGGCGACCTTGAGCTCCCGATTCAATTGTATCACTTTCTGGCTAATCAAGGTATTCTCTGATCCCGATTATGAGATGCGCTTGTCCATTGCTGTTAGCATCTGTGCTAACATAGAAAAAATTAAAAAAGAGAAAAATAAAACTCCATGGCATGTGTTTTGTAAGACCACGTGCGAGTGTTTGTTAATAAACTTCCGCCATGGCATGTGTTTGTAAGCCCATGAGTAGAAGCTTAAAAAATAATAAAATAGCTTAAACTTAGATTTAGAACTTAGACTTAGGAAACTTAAGATTAGAAATATTTTATCTTAAGTTTTTCTAAGTTAAGAAACTTTGAAGTTCTAAATCCTAAGTTAGAAGTTCTAAAAAGACTAGAAATAGCTTAGTCCCATAAGTTAGTGGATACTTATGGAAGACCCCCCTTGCCATAAAAGGAGAGGTATTTGCCTTGTAAATAACACTCTGAGATTATGCTAAATTGCTCTCTCTTTGAGATTATCATTCTATTTCTTTGTGTTGCCATTGGAAGGTGCATAGCTTGAGGGAAGGTGCTCATGCCTCCTCTTGCCTCCTTTCATTGGATTATTGTGGCATGCTTTATTTGTTAATTATTTAGTTAGCCGCAATTTATCTTTTCAAACTCTTTGGGTGTTAATCTAGGATTTAGTTTAAGCACCTTGCTAGTTGGGTAAGCCTTGGTAAGGTTTTGCAATTTGTCATTTTAGATAGTTTTATTTCTATTTTGAGCACTAGTTGGGTAAGCCTTAGTGCTTCATCATTATTTTTTCTATTTTCACATTCCGTTTGAAGCTTGGTAGAAACTTAGGAAGCGGACGATCCTCTCTATATAACACCACATTGTGAGTAGATCTAGGCAAACATTGACAAATCAGATTTACTTCCAACATTGGCGCCGTTGCCGCTTTTTAAGTATTTTTTTACCTAGCTTCTTTTCCTTTTGCTTTCTGGCTTCCGTGTTGTGTGTTTGCTTGTTTTCCTATCTTCTATCTTCCAACAACAGCACGAGTCTTCTCTCCAAGTCCTACACGAGCCGCGGAACAACTTATCATGCCGGGGGGAAGCAACAAAAGAGTCAACTTGGGCATTTTCTTTGAAAAGAAGTGACCCAAGTGATCTTTTTCAGAACCAATCGGGTATATCAGAATTTGCCAGTTTGTCTGCAGCCCTAACAGACCCTGATCTTTCATTTTATCATCTCCATGAATTCTGACCACGGTCAGATTATGAGAAAATAGCCATATATATTGTCAAAATCCCTTATTTCTCACCCAAATATTTGTTCTAGAATTTGCCAACTTCACTGAGGCTAGAACTCATCAAGATCAGTCCTCCAGCAGCTCCGCAAATTTTATCTCAGAGATTTTGCTTGTTTTCTGTCAGAAAGTCACATTTTTCCCCATATTTTCTATCTGCCAGTAAAAGCTCTCTGTTAGAAATCGCCATCCAGCCTAAGAAATCATTCTCAGTGAGTACAAATTCCCTGTCCTATCCGCGAATTCTTATAATACAAATTTTTTTTTTTCAAAAATATAAAAAAATCAATATTTTGACAGCCAGAACTCCTTGTCAGAATTTGCAAGTGTTACAGTTCGATTTATCTGCCTCTCCATGATTTCTCAGTCTGTCCGCAAATTCTACTACGGCCAGAAAGACCAGTTTTTTGTCCTACACTCTCCTTTCTGCAAGCAAATTGCGTTGTTTTGCCAAGTACAATACTGACCTGATCACCTATATTGTTACTCTCCTCCACACACTGCATCATGTCTCGTGACTGTGTTGAATCTTCTATTCCGGCTCCTCCATGACTAGAACGCAAAATTCCACGTATTGATGCACCAAAGTACGATGAAGAATCTGACTCAGTCCGATTTTTCCAACACTTTGATAATGCATGTCGTTTTTATGGAGATACCTCTGAAACTGAAAAGCTTCGCCTATTTTCCATGGTACTCTATGGAACAGCCAAGGAGTGGTATTTGTACCTCGAAGCTCCTGATCTTGCTTCTTGGACCACCCTCAAGGACGCTCTTGTCAAGCGTTTCAAACCATCTAAACTGACTCAGAGCCCATTCAAGCAAATTACCCATATCAAGATGTGTCGCGAAGAGTCTGTTCAAAACTACATTGAGCGTTTTAAATGTCTCAAAGTAGAATGTGTTGATGAAAATATCACCGAACATATGGCCATAAAACTGTTCTTGGTTGGATAGTCTAAAAACATCTGCCGTGAACTCAAACCAGTTGACCTTTATGATCAAGTTAAAGATGTGATGACTGATGCTATCCGTGAGAAAGACGAAGGTTTTGACAATGACTTTGACCATCGTGAAAAGAAATCTAAGCATCCGGACTGTCCTAATCACCCAAAGTCTGACAATATTGCTCAATCTTCTGAACTTCTATGTCAAATGAAAACTTGGCAAAAAGCTCAACAATCTCATATGGATAAACTCACTGCAGATTTCCAAACCGCCATGAAACAAATTGCTGGAAAATTCTTTCTAGCAAGAGAAAATGTTTGGTGTTCAATTTGCTCATAGCATTACACTGCTATGAATGCCCTCAACTGCGAAACCATTTTTCAGCAGCCACCAGACCCACCATCTATCGAGCATATCGCCCTTACCCTTTGCAACAACTTGTGCCATGACCATGGGTCTACCAACCACGACCAACTACACCAAATCAATACCCATCACCACGTCAACAGTTTGTCGTTAATCAACCTACCTCACAACACGTTGTCCATTATCTTGATTCGAATACCATCGATCTGGCAACCTACTATGTGGAAGATAATACTCAACCGCAATACTCTACTGAAATGGTTGTTTATTATACTTATGGTTCTAATGCTCAAACAGTGGATCCCAATGCCCAAGCTTACAATCCAAACCAAGCTGTCTTTGTCGCACATCAACTGCTCGCAATACGAGGCTATTTTATCTGTGCAGGTAAGCATCCTAGTATTCGTTGTCCAGATAAACTCCGTTTTCCTCCAGCTTGTGAAAACTGTGGTATTGAATATCACGTGAAAGACTGCCCATCCCGATCCAAACCTGCTGCTCCTGTTTGCTTAGTGCAAGTAGAAACTTTACCCATTGAAACTCATCCTACTTGGGTCTTGACTCGGGCACAAACCCAATGCCAAGCCCCTACACTTGCACCAGCAAAACTCAGCAGCTACATGTTCCTCCAAGTGAAGATTCAACTCCGATAGTCTGCCCTCACCCATCTGAAGAAATTTGACTGCATCATCAGTATTGCCAACAAATCCACAATGCCGACCAACAATCTTCCACTTCTCATAAAGTACCTCACAAGCCCTTTGAAAGCAAGACTCTTGAAGGTACGAAAGTCTAGGGAGATTCACTACAAGCCAATGTCACTCTTCCTTTCCATGTTCTCTAGAAGCATGCTGGCAAATGGAAACACCAGATTCAATCCAATAACACCACCAGTCCTGATGAGTTGCCTAAAATGCCCTTACATCTAACCAATCCACTCAGTGAACGAGGTAACATCAAAATCCTAGCTATTCATCACTAATCACGTGAAGTTTTAGCGGTACTTGATGGTGGCTCTGGTGTCAATATCATTTCCACATCCCTCATGATAGAATGCAAAACAAGCTGGCCAAACCCACTTGTCAACTTCGAATGGCTAATCAAAGTGTGGTCCGACCTACCGGTTTCCTTCCACAAGTGCTGATCAAACTAGGAGGTCTCAAGTTTTCTGTCGATCTCATAGTACTTGATATTCCCAATACCTATCCATATGAATTACTACTTGGTCGTCTGTGTCTCACCAATGCACGAGTCATTCATGACTGGAGCAAAGGCCGAGTCACTTTTGGAAATCATGACAGTTCTGTCACCATTGATTCAATGGGCAAACTCAAACCTGCACACATCCATGATGAAGGGTCCTCGACCACTAACTCAATGTTTGAACCATACCAGTCCAGCCATGAAAAAGGTCATTATGTTGAATCTACTAATATCATAAACTGGAGTCACAATCTCGCTACCATTGATCGTGTGAATGTCGATTACTCTGCTCAGCATCAGGATAATTGTACCTCTCCACTCTCGATCGATCACGACAAATTACCTGATATTGATACACCTATCATCAATATCAATTTTATTGATATCCTTCCACACAATGATGAGTTACTAAATGTTGCATGGCTACCTACTAATGAATCAGAAGATTTATTTGTCGATGACAAGAATGTCTTACAAATTCAGGATTGCCTAGAAGATTTGGACATTTCTGATATTTAGATCCTCAATTACATGGAGGCACTTCCCTTTAGGGCCTACCCGCAACATGCTTCCAAGGTGGAACCGGTTGCCAAGGTTATAGTTGAAAGGCATGAGACAAAATTCTACCGTGCCAAACACCCACACTATCCATGGGATCTCTACATCTTTCAAATTGATGACGAGATCCTCCATGACGTACCACCCGTCCCTCATCCACACATCTCCCCACAACCAAAGCCTCAACCACGTGGTCATACTATAAAAGAGAAGATGAAAAAACCGCTTCAAATTCAACCGCCTGGTGACCTCACAATTGTTAGGGAAGTTCCTGAGATTACCTCTGTTCCTACCCCAACCCTCAAACATCCCCAATCACCATCCCGACAGGTGAAAGACAAGGCCCCCCTCGAATCTCCAACCCATTATGTTCTTGCATACTTTATGGACTATACGATCGAGGATGTCACAATCCAATTACCCCAAGCTCAACGTGAGCCAAATGGTAATTTGCCCTATGAAGGCCCTGCATGAACTATCACCCTTTCTCTAAGTGAGCCAAATGAAACCAACAAATATATTGTCCCGTCGGAGCTCATCTCAATTGTGAACAATGCAGACGGCTTGAAAAGCTCCTGCAAAAATATCGACATGTCTTTGCATGGACCTATAAAGACATGAAAGACATCTCACCCCAGGTAGTTGTCCATCGTATCCCGCTTAAATCGGGTGCGAGGCCAACTGCTAGTCGTCCATACAGATGCAATCCAATCTGTAAGGCCAAGATCAACAAAGAATTACAACGTCTCTTAGATGTGGGATTTATCTATGAAATTGAGCTTACTGAGTAAGTTTTCCCAATTGTCATCGTTCTCAAGAAAAATAAAAAACTCCGAATCTGTCTCGACTTAAAGAAACTAACGCCGTCACCGAACGTGATCATTTTCCATTACCTTTCGGAGAATCCATCTTAGAAAATCTGGCAGGAGATGAGGCTTACTCCTTCTTAGATGGCTTTAGCGGATACAATATGATCCAAATTGTTGAAGAAGATCAACATAAAACCGATTTTGCCACAGAATGGAAAACCTTCTGCTGGAAAGTCATGCCTTTTGGTCTTTGAAATGCCCCTAGCACCTTCCAACGTGTTATGCAAGCGGCCTTTTCTCAGTAGATGGGCGATACCCTAGATGTTTACTTGGACGATTCAGGAGCATATTCAGAAGAAACACGCCATCTGTCTGTGCTCAAATTTTTTTTTATCCAATGTCAACGCTTCAACATCTCCCTTAATCTTGAAAAATGCCAGATCTAGGTAACACATGGTATTGTGTTAGGACATATTATTTTCCAAAATGGCATTGCCACTGACCCAAAAAAGATCCTTATCATTCAAAATCAACTACCTGAACCACATACAATACGCAAAGTTTACTCTTTACTTGGCCATGCCAACTACTATCGGTACTTTATTCTCGATTTAGCTAACAAAGGACGCTTAATCTACAAAGTTGTTGTAGTTCCCAAATGGGCGGATGAACAACGTGTCGTATTTAATCAGCTCAAAGAAGCCCTTACCAATGCATCCATCCTCCAGGCTCTTGATTATTCTAAAAAATTCCATGTGCATACCGATGCGTCCAAGTATGCCATTGGAGCAGTGCTCACCCAACCGGGAGAATTCAAAAAGGACTACCCAATCCGTTTTCTTAGTCGACAATTGATACCTGCTGAAGTCAATTATACCACTACCGAACATGAAGCCTTGGCAATCGTATATGCAATTCAGAAGTTTCGCCATTATCTTCTAGGAAAAGTTTTTGCGTTCTTCACTGATCATCAAGCACTGTTGTATCTCATCAACAAGACCTGCACCACAGGTCGTATTACTAGATGGATCCTTTTACTGTGAGAATTTAGGATCGTGGTTCGTAAGGGAGTTCAACATTTTCTAGCAGATCATTTGTCCTGAATCCTTAACCTTCCTACCCCTGATCAAGGCGTCAACAGTAATTTACCAGATGCCATCCTTTTTCAAGTTGACTCTACACCCATATGGGCTAAGAAAATCACAGGATATTTAACTTCAAGGCAGATGGATTCTTCCTTGTCTAAACTTGAACAACGTGCGTTGATCCTCAAAACTAAATCTTATACGTTAATTGCAGGACAACTCTACAAGCAAGGGTTAGATGGAATCATCTGACGATGTCTTACTGAAGGAGAAATACCCTCTGTAATTTTCCTCACTCATGAAGGTATTGGTGCAGGCCATTTCTCTTCTGAAATGACTGCTAAGAAAATTCTCTTGGCCAGTTTTTGGTGACCAACACTCTTCAAGGATACGCACAATTACACTAAGGCCTGTGATGTCTGCGAATGCACAAAACACTTTCAAAAGATTGACTACATGCCTTTACACCCTATAACCACTGATCAAGCATTCTAGAAATGGGGGATTGACTATGTCGGACCTATTAGTCCCGCTGCTCAACACACACAATCTCGTTACATCATTGTAGCTATGGACTATTGCACCAAATGGGGTGAAGCAAGAGCTGTTCGCAATGTTGACACTTGTTCTACCACAAAAATTTTCTATGAACATGTTATCGTTCATTTCGGATGTCCTCTAGAACTTATCAGTGATAGGGGTACACATTTTTTTAACTCTGTCATAGCAGATCTTCTTTCAAAAAATTTTGTGGTACATCGCAAAAGTTCCCCATACTATCCACGATGCAATGGCCAGACAGAATCCACCAATAAAATCCTGTGGAATTCTCACCAAAACCGTCGAATCCAGCCGATCTGATTGAGAACTCAAACTCCATGCTGCTCTCTGGGCTTATCGCACCACCCCAAAGAGAGCTACAAGCTTAACCCCTTTTCCAGCTAACATATGGCCAATAAGCCATTATGCATGTGGAATTCCATATCTCCTCCCTTCGAGTGGCCTATAATCTTGAGCTTGATACTCAATAGAATCTAGCAAACAAGTTATTCAATCTAGAGCAACTCTGTGAAACACGACGGATCAGCAACCATGCTCAACAAGTCCACAAACGACGACAAAAAACATGGCATGATCGATCATTGAAACTTAGGATCGAGATCCACAGTATGGAGGCAATCCAGCAGCAAGACTACATCAATCTACTCTTGGATACTCGAAACGTCTAGCTTTGCCTGCCCCACTAAAACACTTCACTCCTCTTGCCAGTTTGATGGACCTAGAACCTTATGGAAGTGCTGAGGAATGGAGCTATGGTAATGATCAGGAAGGTGGATCTTCAGAATAGTATGCCATTTATGCTACCACTCAAGAACAAGCCTCGAGAAATTGGGCCAGAGCACCACTTGGATGCTTTGCATGTGGAGAAAATCATAGAGTTGCAGAATGCTTAAATAAAGAAAAATTTGTACCATTCTGTCGTGACTGTGGATATGGGCATTGCTATAAAGACTGTCCAGCAAGACCAAAGCCACCACCAGCTATAGCACCTGTAAATTTGATAACAAACAAGCAAGGATCGATATCTCATAATAAACCAAGTGCACCCTTGATGGTGGTCACCAGAGCACAAAAGCAAAAAGAACCAGTAATGGATTCAGTACCTGCTGATTCTATACCATTGAACAAAACAGCAACAACATCGGAAGTCTATCCAGATCTTAATTCAGAAAAACGAAGATATCAAGATATGAGATAGTGGATTAAACATCTGCAAGAAGAAGAAAAATTTGAAGCTGCTAAAGGAACAACTGAAGTTCGGTCTTCACCATTGCAGCCTCCAAGAAATTTACGTACGGATATGAATGATCAATTACATCATCATGAAGAACCCTTCAAGATGACTGAACCTGAAGCACCACATACAGAATGAATATTTTGTCTAGCAAGATCAATATTTCATTGGGAGAGTTCCTAAAGTTGGTGCCAAAAGCAAAAGAAGTCTTAGAGCAAAAGTTAGCTCAAGAAGAATTAGAAGACATCAGGAGCCTCTTTTTTGTGCTGGATTTGAAGAATCTAATGATGTACTCCATGTTGGAGCTGCTTGGAAAAGTGAACAAAAGAATATCACTCTGTCAATACAACATAGACAATTTTCTAAAGAAGCAGCCGTGATAGACGGCGGTTCAGGAGTTAACCTGATTTCTACAAAGTTATGTACAAAATGGGGCCTTACAAAGATTAAGCCTGCTACTTTTCCTATTAAGCTAGCTGATCAAACAACGGTTCGTCCACGAGAAATGGTGGAAGATATATCTGTCATGATTGCAGGAGTACAGTTCGTCATTACTTTCGTCGTGATGGACTTACCAGAAGCACCAAATGTCTACCGAGTTCTCTTAGGACGTCCACGGTTACGAGTTGCGCAAGTAATTCATAACTAAGGTACCGGCAAAATCACTTTTGAAAATCGTGAACGTGCAGTTAAAATTGATCCTACGACTTGGACTATCAAGCCAGTGGTTCAAAAAGTGGACTATCGTTGAAGAGACCTCGAATAGAAAGTGGAAGTATGAATTGCAACATCTTATGCCAATCATGCAATTTCAATCCACTTAATTTACCATCTTTGGTAAATGATTTGCATAAAGAATGTGCATAGCCTATTGGAGTTCTCATTTGTTTTATGACATGTTTAACATATGAGAGTTGCTCTATAAAAATCCACGGCACGCTAGGTAGAATCTCTTCGGTGTATTGAATCCAATAGGGTCTTTTCTTATCGGCTGTTTGTAGATCTTTACGAGCTACAGAGTTGTCTTTTGTGCCAATGATGTGTTAGAATTAAGCAATTCTCACATGGTTTTTGATGTATTTTGACATCTATGTGGATCCACATGTGTGAGGACCTATCCACATGTGTGAAATGACACTTGTAATATTCAGATCCATTTTGATTAGCTTTCCTTTGAGTCTAATATGACATCTCCTAAATTATAGGAGTTAGGTCCTAAATTGTAGGAATCTAGAAGGTCAACACAAACCACCAATGGATGATGTGGCAAACTTGATAGATCTTATCCAAAGTGGATATGGATGAGTACAATGAGCTGTCCCACACGTGCTGGATGTAGCTTAGAGAGAGAGTATTGTGATTTTGTACTTGATCCATGATGGATCCATTATTAAGAAAATGATGAGAAATCTTGGTTTGTGAAGCAATCTTTGTGTTTTGACTCTCTTAAGCACTTTCTTTGTGGATGAATGCTTAGTAAATGATAAGTAAACTATTTCTCTATTATTAGGTTGTATAGTAGCTATAATTCACACGTGTGAAGCCGTGGATCATCGTTTTTTATTGTTCTTGCTTGGAATCACAAAGATTGTCAAGTAGAAGCTAGATTTGGAAGCTAGTCTTGATATAGATCAAAATCCCAAGCTACCAATCACTCTTTGTGATCATTTGTAGATCAATTTCAGTCTTTAAATTCTGAAATTTGACATGGAATCAGAGCCAAGTCAAAGAGCTTAGTTGATGATCCAAAATCTTCATTTTGGTGAAAGCATTTGTGCTAGATTCACTTTGAAGGAGGGCGACCTTTTCTAATAGTTTAGTTGTAATGTTGAGTTCAGATTAGTGTGTAAAGTTCAGATGTACTTCTCACATGTGTGAGAGGCTGCTGGAGTTGTACTTTCACCAAAACTTTGTGTTTTTTCAATATTTGAGCTTCAAACAAGTTGTGTAGAGTGAAACTAGTGATGTGCTTATGAAAAACCATTGTTTCCATTATAAATTTGATGAGTGAATGGTGTTAGAATCTTATTAAACCTACAAATCCTTGAGAGAGAGTTTGAGGCTTATGTCTTTAGTTCAAGAGTGAAATGAAAACCAATTCTAAACACCATAGGAAGGCATTGGCACTTCCAAAAATCAAATCCAAGGTTCTAAGTGAATAGATTGTTTAGAATACACTGTCCCAAATCTTTTTGGGTTCAAGATCATTATAGATCTTGCTTCTTGAGTCTAGTGAGATTCAAGAGAGTAGCATACTAGCTAAATTCTGAGAAAGGAAGAAGGGAGAGCCTTTGAATAGTACATTTGTTGTACTTGTTACTAGATTGAATAGGTTCAATTGGAGCCTATCTTCTTGAGACTAGTGAAAGACTAAATTGTAATAATTATTCAACTTGGAAAGTAAGAATGGAGTCACTACTTGTGCTCCAAGATATATTTGATCTTGTCATAGGAGAGGAAAAAGAACCTCAAGGAGGGCAAGATCAAGTGAGGTACAAAAAGAGAGCTAGACTAGCATTACATTGCTTGAAAATGAATGTTAGTAATGAACTTCTAAAGGAAGTGGCATCTTGTACCCCGGCCAAGGAGGCATGGAACTACCTCAAAGAGATTTTTGAATCCAAAATACCTCTAGAGTGCTTATGATTAGAAACAAAGTTCTTCAAAGCATTAGAGGGAGTGATGAGAGTGCTCAAGAGAATGTCTTGAGAATAGAATCTCTCAACAAAGAACTTTCCATCATTAGTGAGGGTATTCATGATGATGAACTTGTTCAAATCATTTTGAATGGCCTTGAAGATGAGTTCTCCAATCTTGTACAAAGCTTTGCTATTCAAGATGCACTACCTTCCATTGACAAGCTCCATAGTGTGCTTGTGGACGAGGAGAGTAGGATCCTTCATGTCAAGCAAAGGATTGGATCCTTAAAGTTGCATGATGGTGATGAGAAGGCCAACTTCTCAAGCATGGGAAAGGCAAAGTCAAAGCAGAAGATCCAACAAAAGGAGACCAAGAATGATGATCAACCATCAAGCTCCAAAGGTGGAAAGAAGAACAAAGCTAAACTCAAGTGCTTCTTTTGTGGAAAGAAGGGGCACTTTGCATCCGAGTGTTTCAAGAAGAAGAATGCACAAGGAGAGAGCAAACAAGGCAACCTCACTCTTGAGGAAGATGAGGATGAAGTGGATTCATCCTTGATGGCTTCTACATCAACATCAAAGAGCTACTCCAATGACACATGGTGGATTGATAGTGGGGCTAGTTCCCACATGACATTCCAAAAGGATTTTTTCTCAACTCTTGTACCTTTTGTAGGTTGTAAAAAGTCTATTCTAACAGCAAGTGATCAAGAATGTAGAGTAGATGGAGTGGGAACTATTCTCTTAAGTCTTGGATCCTCTAAAAGAGTAGATCTTGATAATGTACTCTATGTTCCTACACTCACTAAGAATTTGTTAAGTGTAGGACAATTGATGGATGATGGCTTAGATGTCCATTTTAAGCAAGGTGTTTGCTCCATAATGATGAATAATACTTGCATTGTAAAGGGATTCAAGCAAGGAAGGCTTTTTAAGCTTGATGCTAATGTTTTCTTGGAAGTGTGAACATGGTGAAGGAGGAGCTCAATCAAGTGGAGCTCTGGCATAAGAGGTTGGGCCAACCCAACTTCAAATCTTTGGAGATGCTATGCACCAAGGATCTTGCTCTCGGCCTCCAAAGACACTCTCAAAGTCTGGAAAAAGTTGTGAAGCTTGTAGCCTCTCAAAGGAGCACAAGCTACCTTTTGATATCTCTTCCACTAGATCTACAAAAGCATTAGATCTTATTCATAGTGATGTGCACTCTTTTTCTCAAGAATATAAGGGAGGTGCATCTATGTATGTATCTTTTATTGACGATTACTCTAGATACACTTGGATTGAACTTTTGGATTCCAAAAGTAAAGTGCTTGAAGCTTTTGTTAAGTTCAAAACTCTAGTTGAAAATCAACTTGATGCTAGAATTAAAGTATTGAGAAGTGATAATGGTGGAGAGTATATCGCCACCAAGATTATAGAGTTTTGTAAATCCAATGGCATTAAGAGAGAACTTACATGTACTTACAGTCCTCAACAAAATGGTATAGCCAAGAGGATGAATAGAACACTATGTGAGTGTGCTAAGGCTTTAAGGTTAGATGCATCTCTACCTAAGTCCTTTTGGGGAGAGGCTATTATTTGTGCAACTTATTTGTGTAATAGATTGCCATGTAAGCCCATTGGAGGCATAACATCTTATGATGCTCTATATTGTAAGAAGCCGAATCTTAAAGATCTAAGAATTTTTGGATCTACTTGTTATGTTTTTCAAGCATTAGATACAAGAAAAAAGGATGATCCTACTTCTATTAAAGGGTTCTTTGTTGGTTATGCTGAAAATGGCAAGGGATATGGAGTCTATAATCCAATCACTAAGAATATTTTAGTGAGTAGAGATGTAACTTTTGATGAAGGTAACTACTACAAGTTGAATGAGAAAGCTTCTAATCCATCTTATTTCAAGGATCTTGTAAGGTTTGAGGAGGAGCCTACATGTGATCAAGATCTTGAAGATCCATCTCAAGATCCGAGGACTCCAAGGAGATCTACAAGAAGGAAGGCCGAGCCCTCAAGGCTCACCTATGTTGACAAAGGTGAACAAAGGGAAGATTTATATTCACTTACCTCTTACACTTTTCTAACCTCTATGTTTGATGAGCCAAGTTGCTTTGAAGAAGCTATGGAGTCACAAGAATGGAGGGATGCCATGTAAAAAGAGTATGATGCTCTTATGGAGAATCATACATGGAAGCTTGTGGATCTTCCTCAAGGAAGAAAGCCACTTGAGTGAAAATGGATCAATAGATTGAAGTACAATCAAGATGGGAGCATCAACAAACACAAGGCAGGGCTAGTGGCAAAGGGGTTCTTGCAAACCAAGGGAGTAGATTTTGATGAAACTTTTGCTCCTGTTGCTAAGCTAGTTTCCATAAGGTTGATTATTTCTCTTGCAACTACTTTCAATTGGCCTCTATTTCAACTTGATGTGACTAATGCTTTTCTCAATGGATATTTGGAAGTGGAGATTTTCGTGAGGCAACCCGAGGGCTTCATCAAAGAAGATCAAGAGGAAAAAGTGTGTTTGTTGCTAAGAAGCCTTCATGGGCTTAAGAAAGCACCTAGAGCTTGGTACTCTAGGTTGAATACCTTCTTGAACTCTATTAAGTTTGTTGTAAGTGCTTATGATCCTTCTTTGTACTTAAGATTTAATGATGGTAAAATCATCATTCTCATTTTGTATGTTGATGACATTATCCTTAGTGGAAATGATCTTGATGGTATACAAGAAGTGAAAGTAGCATTGTTTAAGGAGTTTAAGATGGTGGATCTTGGTAATCTTCATTTCATATTAGGAATAAAAGTTTCAAGAGGCAAGGATTTGAGTTTTATTTGTCAATCCAAATATGCTTCTTCTATCTTAGAAAAATTTGAAATGAAAGATTGTAAAGGAAAAGAAACTCCTATGGAGCAAAATGTAAAAGTTTCCAATAGTGATGATGAAGCATCCTTTGAGGACATCACACTATATAGGAGACTTGTAGGCTCCTTGATCTATCTTACTATAACTAGACCTGATCTAAGTTATAGTGTAGGCAAACTAAGCCAATCTATGCAAAAGCCATTGGTTTGTCATTGGAAAAATGCAAAAAGGGTGTTGAGGTACATCTCGACCACCAAGAACTTTGGCAATTCAAATTTGTCAAGGATAAAGAATATAACTTATATCATCTTAGACATTTGGTCTACACTCGATCATGCTGACTATTAGAACTTATATCGTCTTAGACAATTGGTCTTGATCATGCTGACTATTATAAACTTGAAGCTATATTAGAAAGGTAAATTTGGACAAAGATTTTGACCAAATCAACTAGGACTACATTATCTTTTGTTGTGTTGGTCAACTTGAGTACTTTATTAGTGTTAGGAAAGCTCTTTGTAGAAGTGCTAAAATAGTTGGTCTACAATCTAGATAATCAGAAATCATTCAAAGAAATAATACTAGAATACAAACAAAATAGTAACAAAAAATTTGAGACCAAAATGACAATGCAAGATACATGTACATATACAAACGTTCAATCTTCCATGCCTATCAACATGCCATGTCACCTAGTGACTATGCAAGATAGTTCACCTATGCGCATACCTACCATCTTATGGGGCAGTTTTAAAGCCCCTCTAAAATTTGAAAGCTCATCGAATATGCTCGTGACATACCGTGGCACATCTTTTACATTTATTGAATTGTGATAATAATAATAAAACATGAAGGATCAAGCTTATTCTTAGAAAAAAAAAGTCATTGAAAATTATGCCAACACTTGCTCGTGACTTGGGGGGGATAATACACCAACTCTACATTGTCTTCTTAAAAGAACATGCAATGTTGAGACACTAGTTTATTTATTATATTCTTGTGGTCATTGTTGAATGAGAGTTTTAACTACATTGTAAGCGACACTATTGTAATTCTTGTAGGAATATGGGGATATGCCATTTACAACGTCACTAATCATAGTTGGAATTTACTTTCTACATTATACTTTGCCTTCTTTGAGCTTATGTGATCCCTTTGTGAAAAGGGCCTTCTCCTGGTCGGTGCTTGTCTCTCTTTCATCTCTCATCAGTCTTTCATCTACAACAAGGCTGACTGATCTGTCGAATGTTATCTCCGGTAAGCTCAAGATGAGCATTCTCAGAGGCTGATAGAAAGAAGGTAGAGATTTCATGAAGTACATCAGGATTTGATTCTCCTGTCTAGACGTTGATAGTTGAGCGAAGATCGTTATGATATTCTCAACATGCTAATCTAAGTCGTTACCATCCCATCGCAAGCTTTGCAGCTGATTGTGTAGGTGCATCAGTGATGTGACATTCCTCACTTCCTACTTTTGTTTTAGCTTTTCCCATGCTTCATGGCTGCTCTCACAGTTTTCAATTTGCATGATTATCTCTTCATTTATGGATGAAACGATGATTGTCGTTGCGCGCTCATCTTTTCTAATCCATTCAGCTCTCCTTGGGTCTTTCACTAGAGGCTTCTCTTCTATGAGATCCGGTCACTGACCAGGTCCCTTCACCCTTCAAGAGTGTTTTGATTTTGAGCTTCCATACTCAATAGTAGTCTGAATTGTAGTTGCCATATTGTGTTATCTAGAGAATCCGCTTTGAAACCATGTAGAATTTCTCTGTGTGTTTTTGTTTTGCTTGTACTTGATTTGCTAGCCGAAGCATTTGGTGCTCAACTGCGTGTGCGCCTATACTTGGCGGAAATGTGCTACACTATGCATTAAATTTGCAGGACCTAGATACTCGACTATTGATCAAAAAATAGTATAGTAATCAATCAATCAGACATATAATTCAACAATCAGAGTTGGAAGATCAAAGAGTGTATTTTCATTTGTATTTTGTTTGTAGAGTGAGTCGGTCAGTATCTCGCTCGTTGGCGGCTTGACGCTCCTCTTACAAATTATATTTTCTACTATATTGCAAATCTCTCTATATTGTTTTTGGATTCTATCTTATACTTATCTCCCATGTTGTGAGATTACAAGAAGGATTAACCAATCATTACAAGAGAGTTTTCACTAAATCTCTAGACAACTGCCTCTCAAGCAATGTTTCTTTATAGTGGTTGGGTGTGATAGCTTGTTAGCTTCATGCCCGACGTCAGGATGCTGATGGTTTGGCTCACCTGATGAGCTATGGTACCGATAGTTCAGTGGTAGGGACTTTGACTATTCAGTGACTTGGGAAATGACAGGGAATGGTTGCCAAGTTCACCATTTCTAATATACTTCAGGTAAGCCTATCATTGCTCTCCAACAAGAACCCTCAGCAAAATGGCAAATTGGTGAACTTGTGATCAAGATGCTCTTGAGCTTCAACTTCTTCTCGAATCTTGACAACTACCTTTTCAAGTGTCATAGTAGGATCCTTTGCTAGCAACAATCTGGTTGTCTCGAAGGATCTTGGTTAAGCTCTCAACAGATAAGTAAGCTGCTTCTCTGCTGATACTGCATTTTCTACTCCAAAATTGAATAGTGAAAGGAATAGATCCTTCATCTTCCTAATAAAGGAAGTGAGGTCTTTACCATCCCACTCAAGTTTGTCAGCTGATCTTCGAGCAGCATGATCTGACCGCGTGATTTCGTCTAAAATCTTGAAAAAAAAACATCCCACATCTCTTTTGCTTTAGAGAGTGTAGCCACATCAAGAGTCGGGCTATCCTCAATGGATGATGATAACACAACTACTGCCTTGTCATTCTTCTCCCTCCATTCGCACAGCTCCTTGCCTGTAGTTGTAGGCATCTCTTCGATGCCATCTACCCAGGGAAATAGTCCTTATCCCTTTAGTATTAGCGAGGTCTTAACCTTCCATGCTAGGAAGTTAGATCCTGATGAGTCAAGGATTGTACAAATCTTTGATTGTATGCTGCTTATTGAAGCCATTGTTGTGAATTGTGTTCTCACTTGTTGATGGTTCTTTGTTTGAATGCTTAGCCTTCTAGATCTGATAACTTTGCAGCTATGTCAGACTATGACAAGCTCTGATACCATTGATGGAAAAAACATAAATGTAGTTCTAGTAAAATTCTGGTGACAAACTGATGGGAGTCTCTCGAACGATTCGCAAAACTATTCTGTTCACGAATAATTTTTGTTCGAGAAGAATTTGCGAAAAGGTCAATCTGTCTCTGCAACAAAACAAAATGAAACAAAAAACTAGACAAAACGAAACAAAGCGAAGCGAAACTTGAATGAGCTCTAGAATTGATTTATGCTGAAAGCGAAGTGATCACGAAACGAAACAAAACGAAATACGAAGCGAAAACAGTCACAAACAAAATCAGTTCATGTGGAATTCGAATATGATTGCTGGTCATTGCCGGCTATATCATTCCTGCAATCCTCCAAAATGTAGATAGACACTGCTAATATACGTTATAGATTAATACAACATTCAATAAGATTGAGCAAATGTGCAGAATTGAATAAACAAGTAAATGAGATACACGAACAATAGCAGACAAAAATTCATTCGAGATCATACAATCATTCAAAATAATATGTGCATAATAGCTACAATATTATCTATTAATCCTCTTGATTTCAAGCATTGTGTGACACATCCACACAATGCATTGGTGTGAGAGAAATACAATTCTCCCACAAACAGCATCTCACTTACTAGTAGACTTCTTGGATCTACTGATCCTCTTACAAAATTGTCTCGCTCACAGGTGGACATATATTATGTATATTTTTGTCTGTCTGTTTTATGCATCAAGCAGAATGTATATTGTTCGCGAATTTTTTTGTGTCATGTCGAGTAACTTCCCTGATCAGAAAATTTAACATCTATAACTAATCATGGATTACAAGAGTGGCGGATTAGCCATGTCCTAAAGCACTTATGCTAATGTCATGATATCAAATCAAATATTTGTACCTCATGGTACTTGGTTGATCTTCTTGGTCCTTTGTGGAGCACAAATGATTTTGTGTCGTGAAACAATTTCGTGTCGTGTGTCGCAAAATTTTTCGTGAACATTTTTGCTTCGTGTGTCAAATTTAGGATTGAAAGCTAGCAAAGCTTTGGCAATTGAAACGTTTTGTTTCTTCACCTTTTGCATGTAGTTTGAGTTTGGTTATGAGCTTTGTATTGAGAATGTTATTGAGTATTTTTTGTGTCTTGATGAATTGCTGTTGAAATTTGAGTCATGTATATTGAAATGATAATCTCACCCTATCTCCTTGGAATAAAGGAGATAGGTATATTGCTATGTCCATGGCCAGTAAGTAGGATTAAGTATACTTCTAGTCTTGGATACACGGTATCCAGTAAATCAAGTTGTTAGTTATGCCAGGTCATACTGGATGTGACCCGAAAGTAACTAATATCCTTGTGAGGCCCAGAGCGCACTAAATGGAGTTTAGACAAGGTTTGAGATAGTGTATGCATGTGTGGAGTTATCAATAGCAATTCTATGAATAGGTGGTCCATGCTTAGGACTCTATTCTAGGGGAATCTATGTATAGGGAACTTAGGGCTATGCATGGCTATGTGCCCATGTTGCTTTTGGCTCTATATATTGAGGCCAAACTTGCCCTACTCCTCATTGTGATCACTGATTCATTGCCAGGGTTTCACTATACATTCATGCTTCTTATTCCTTGGCTTGGGGGTGAAGCTTCTAGAGTTGATTAGTTGCTTCTACTTGGTTGGGTGGTTGCTCCATAGTGTGTTTTCCATTGTGGTTTATCTTGTAAGCAGGATCTTAGGGAGCTTCCCTTATAGTGGTATCAGAGCAAGGCTTACGAAGATGGGAGAACATGGAGAAGGGCTACCTTTCATCGAAATTTCGGATTGGATCCATGGGAATTCTCCTTCAGATCAAGAGGTATGGTCTTTGAAGGTCCTTCAAAAGAAGTAGATGACGGCTGAGGCTCCTGTTTTGGCTTAACCATACTGATGTTGACATCATCAATGGTGTAGTCCTTAAAATGCTGGGGAACATCATAAAGTGGATCATCAACTACCTCGTGTAGAATCCTAGAAATATTCTATACAGATTTACTTGTAAACGATGAAGCGTGACTAGGATTTCTCTGATTTTGAATTAAAGGTTTGATTAGTTGTTTCAGCTTTTCACGTATTTGGAATTGCTTATCAGTCAATCGTACGTCAACACTTGATTTGTTTCTTAGCATGTGGGAGATTTGTGGATTGGTAATAGTAGGCATGCATGAATGTTTTGGTGTTTTTTTCACAAACTAAGTCTTAATGGTGTTCAAGATTTCATCATTATGTACATCCATTGATAGACTTGAGTTTGGGTTGGTATACATGAGTGTGGACTGGTTTGTGGATGTTGCACACAAGCCAATGGTGATGGAATCTTAATCTCTTTCGGTATACGATGCTTTCCTAAAAGGTCGGGGATCCAGCAAGTGAATTTGCTGGTCATCAGATAACTCATGTTCTCCCCCAGTAAGAATTCCATCCTCATTGGTGGATATGTTCGTAACAAAGACATAGTGAGTGGTTTCTTCGCAGACAAAACATCTCTTTTGAAGTGTTGAAGGGAAAATAGCATAACCATTTTGATCAACTTCAGTAGGTGATTCCTCTAGATAATATTGCTCATTAGGAGAGGACGTAGATGCCTCATCTATGTATGTGACATGATGACCATCATCATAAGTAGTGTCATAGACTGGTGTTTTATAGGCGGTATTCTGCACTACATGGTTTGAATTGAAAGTCATATCGAAGTCGACATTCACTCTAAAAGTGAGTGCTTTCTCTATGAATAAAACATCTCTTTTTGCTGAAGGAAAAAATGGCATAACCATTTTGATCAACTTCGTAGGTGGTTCCTCTGGATAATATGGCTCGTTAGGATAGTAGGTAGATGCCTCATCTACCTATGTGGTAGGATGACCATCATCATAAGTAGGTTAATAAGCTGGTGTGTCATATGAGGTATTCTGCACTACATGGGCCTGAATTGGAGAAAATCTGTTGGTTTGGCCTGTTGGGTGGAGCAGATCCTCTTGGATTTGGAAGTGCCAAGCGTTGTTGTTGTGGAGGTAGTTGTTGTCAAAGTAACTTCACTGGACTTGGCTGTTGTCATTAACGTGGGTTTTATGGTGCTTGTGGGTGGTGCGCGCTGGGGCATATTGCTGAGGTTGAGAGTATTGCATGTTCCGTGGGCTTTACCTACAACTGGATGTGGTATGGGTGGTCGTATCACACAGTACACAGTGCTGTGATTCGTAAGAACGGTGTAATGGGCACTCATTACTGGTATGTGGACCACGACATTGTGGGCACCAGGTACCTTCTCGCCGATGGATAGTGTTACCGGATGGCAATTGCCCTGGCAACTGACTTTGGAAAGATTTCAAGACTTGTTGAAACTCTTTGTTGAGTTTCTCCATTTGTTGTTGATGTTGTTGATTCATCAACTCAAACTGAGATTTCCAGACCTGGTCGGAATCTCGGGGCTCACTTGGATGGTTATCAGGGAATACACGTGAGCTTTTTTCTCTTTCTGGTCCTCATCATCAGAACCTTCATCTTCTTCACGCATGGCCTCGGACATAGCAGATAAGAGTAAAATACTCTTTGCTAGATTTAAGCTCTTTCCGTATACGTCTGGGAAGACCAACGAGAAACCATATGATTAACATTTTATCAGTTGGTTGTTTATGGACTTGACTTCTGAGACGCTTAA
>MU834480.1:0-46638 GCA_029204225.1 Diphasiastrum complanatum | reverse complement strand
CAGTCACCTGTACTTATAATTATAATTGGCAAATTTGCATGCCGCCCCATTTCGAAGGGCTTCACAGTTCGGATTAGTCAGATTGAAGATAAACACTATCAAGATTCAAAAAAGGATATTGAGATCAGTATGAGTATATGATTCCTATTACCCTCACCTACAAACATTCCCAAGGTTTTTGGTCTCCAATCATAGCAACTATTAAGGTTTCTTTATTGGTATATATCAAAAGCAGGTAGATTTGTATGAGGCAAAATCAGGAAATTTGCATGCGAAAATATATTCTGTAATTGTATTCCAAGTCAACATTACTGTGCAGAGATAATCCTTTAATGGGTGTACTGTATGAGCCCAAAGAGAACGAATATCGCTCCCGAAAAGGAGTTGCACTAATATCGGAACCTTGACTAATCACAACCTAGCCCCGACTGTTGCTCACAATGTCTACAGACTTTGGCACATCCCCTAAAAGATCTGAACTTAGCCTCCTTGTTATACATCAGCTTACTAGCGCAAGAAATTTAATAAAATACTCCAGGATTTGGTCCACGGAAACCTAACGGAAAGTATTTGTGTCTGAAGCAGATCGGGGCAAACTGTGTGCCTTTGAAATTTTAAATTATTCTGATAAACCATGACTCCATTAATCAGTACTACATTGTAGCTAATATTTTCCCATCCAACTATATGTAAAAGAAGTGACAGATTGGGATAATCAGATTGAAAGTACACCACCCTTGCCCCACCTTTCTTCTCTCTCTCTCTCTCTCTCTTCTCTCTCTCTCTCTCTCTCTCTCTCTCTCTCTACTGTTAAAGGTACGGTAAAAATTTAGACAAGGTCCACTAAAATAATCAATCAAAGTTGTGTAGGCACTCTGGACACAAAAGCCATAAATCATCTTGATCTCATCTTATAATGGTTTTCCAGAAACGTCTCAAACATCTCAATGCTCAGTACTAAAAATAATGCTCGTGCTACAATTGAATGAAAAATCTAGCAAGAATGCTCTCTCTAGGAGTTAATTAGAAAACATAATCAATACCTAATTAATAACCATGGTCAAGAATATCCGACACGAACCAGCCTAATGTACATAAAGAAAGCAGCATTTAAAGCGGTAAGTCTGCTACATCAATCAAATGAAGCTTCCAATGCAATGCAGAACTTATTCCTGTTCCATGCCAATTATCAGGAACTGTTGTTTCTCAGACTAACAAAAACAAGTAGTCTGCACAAGGAAGCTGCTATTAAATACCAGAAACTATATATCGACTGCATACTTTTGATCAGCTGTGGATCAGCACTCAAGAGAAGATCCGAATTTCTTGGGTATCATTAGCATGCGGCTAACCAATGATAAGTTTCTGGAAAAATCTGATACAATCAGGAAAACTACATTGTGCTTTTCCTGATCATGTAATTATTATCATCTCCCAGGACGTAGTGTGTCATCGCCATTATCATCTTGATGGCGAACAAGACCCGCTGAATGTTGTTGCTCATGACTGCTTACACTTCGACTGTATGCATTAAGAGCTGCAAGCATGCCAAGGTGACTTTCTCCTCCCAGCGGTCCCAGAGCCGGTCCGGGCCCGTGCAATTGCTGAGAACCAGGTTGCATCATCATGGAGCTCAATTGCATATGTCCCAAATGCCCTCCTTGCAAATCTAGACCCAACCCTGCAGGGAGATTCATCCTTGGCACTAGAGTAACTCCACCAGGCAACATTTGAGTTAGAGGCATCATATGGTTTGTTGCAGACTGTGAATGACCTCCACTCGGGGGTCCAAGCTGAATGGATGCGCCTGCAGGAGCTGCCATGCGATACATGGATCCTCCAGGAGCTCCCGAAGGGAATGTCCAGATCTGATCCGATGGGCCAGCCATTATTCCGGGAGTTGAGGCGTTTGCACTGACAGGTAGCATCCAAATTGCCCCTGGCATCGCTGAAGTGCTTGAAATGCCTGCCATGGTGGGAGCCATAGCCCACATTGCAGCTGCAGGCATAAGATTTGATGATCCGCTTTGAGCTAAACCTTGCATTTGCGATTCATGCCGTCCAGATGGTCTCATTGCTCTCTCTGATTCAGAATCATCCTTCAAAATACTTAGCAGACCTCTTGGTCTTCTCCTAAAATTGCCATCGGGACTATCTACGTCACCCATGTCTTCTCCCATTTCCGAAGCCGCTCCTAGTAAGCCTTCATGCTGAAAGCCCACAATCGCATCGTGCCCAAGAGTGCTTCCCCGTTGTCTGCCAGTATCCATATCTCTACCAGCCGCCTGTACAAACCTCTCTTCATTACCTTCCCACCCAGCCTTAACAAGGAGCTGCTGTTCCATTCTAGCTCCTGCAGGATCTAAGACTCCTTGACCTACACCTTCTAGCCCAAGTGAACCACGCAAGGTGAAAGATCTACCAGCCGAGAGACCTGAGGAGCTACGAAGAGAACCTCCGAGGGATGATGCCAGAGCCGGGATCGTTCCAGTGCCTGTGGCGGCGATGATGGATGGCTCAGACTGATGCAGCAGCCATTCAATCGTTTCTCCGTCTGATTTATGACCAAGCTCACGAGTTAGCTGAAAAATGCGAGCAGCACATAGCGCAGGCATGCGGATGCGCCTGCCTCGGCCTTCTACCTTGATGTGTCGATCTTTGGTCGAGGAGCGCTTAGAAGGTGGCTTTTTTGCAGGTGGAGGTTGAATCTGGTCAGCTGGAGCGCTGGACATATTTCCTTCTTGTGCTAAATTGGGTAAGGACAGTCCCAGTACTCCACCTAGACTTCCTCCTTGTTGCCGTTGATTTGTTAAATAATCTTGTCCTACCTTGGTTTCCCTAGTAAGTGACTGATCGACCGATTGTGTCGGGCGATTTCCTGTACCTATTCCTGATCCTGCCATTGTTGCCATAGCATGTGCCAATGATCCTCCACCCAGATGAGATTCTTGCACCCGCTGCTCCAGAACACTGGATGAGAGTCCATATGGAATCAATCCTTTTGCCTCATGTTGGAATTGTACTAGCTGGGATGAAACACCACTCTTTGAACTACACACTGCACCTGAATCCCTTTGAGAATCAGATCTGGAAGAGCCAAAATAACTAGAATCCATAATAAGCTCATTAATTCTCATGCAAAATATTAGTCTTTTACTCTGATTTCATTATCATATATTGATCAACAAAAACTAGAAAAGTTAATAGTTGGAGAGACGTGCACCTTCAGTTTGTGGAAGTATGGAAGACGACTCAAGAAATACAGAAAGACGATATGTTGGTTTCAGCGTACATGTACTTATCGCAATCGAAGATCCAAGTATTACGATGTACAGCAACCAATTACAGAGGAGTTGACGGCCGATCTCAGTCTTCTCACCCATCTCCTCTGAGACGAAGGTGCTCGTGGCGTCCGATCCAAGGCTGGCTGCCCATCTTTTCCAACAGATACTTCAGCCTACTCCCAGTTTAGCAGGATTCTCACAATCTGATTAAAGTTATCTTGCATCTGGGTGCTGTAGTAACAGCAGCAGGATGGCATCATCCATTGAAGCAAGACTGCAGTCATCATCTCTAATGTACTTTGGTATGTCACACAGTTACTCCGATTAGTAGCTAGCTGTGCGTACAGCCACGATAATGAAGGACTGAGCTCCACGAGCCTTTCCAGACAAACGCTTAGGGCCAGTTAACTTTTAGGATTCTTCCGTGAATATTTGTGGCTGATCTCCATTTCCGACCTTAAGCCAACCACACATCTCAGGCAATGGATCCCTACTGATCCTGCTATTCACCACAAAAGCTCAAATCTATTGCTGGACTGCCCTCCGAAGACGAAAGGCCGCTGAGGGTTCGCCCTCAGGGCATTTTGTCTGGGAACAAGACGCAAAGACGACGGCAGCTAGGTATGGAGACGACTCGAGAGAGGGAGCGGGTCTCGGATCAGGATTCAGCTCTCGTGTGGCTGTGGCCGTGGGTTTCAATTTGCAACGCCGAAAAACACACATTGAAATTTGAAAGGAGGAGGAGGGCAGACTGGAACTTGGAAGCACGGCCGGCCCCACCAGTCCACCACCCAGGTGCAGGACCAGAGAATTCCCTGCTCCACAGTGGGACAGTGGACACCAATGCCGTCCACTCTCGTCTGCAGACTGCCAGTGCGCCACGCTTCGAGGCCAGAATTGTATTTTTCCTACCCCTTGGGCCCTTCACAATGATACGCAATAAATGGAAAAATGCCTTAATTGAAAGCCCTACTATTATCTTCCAAGGACTTTCTATAGAAACTTTTTGAAATGTGGCCACTGCCCACTTCTTTCATTTCTACAGGCATCCAACAACCAACAAAAGTGCTTGTACTTGCACTTCAAATGTCATCGACCTGCACATCCTCTCAAATCACAGCAACATAAATGAGTCTCCACGTGCTCCTGGAGTTCTGTGACTCCTGTGAATGATGTGTGAATCCACTCTTCAAATTCTCAATTACTCAAAGAATCACCTCAATTATAATCTATTATCTCACTGTTTCAGCTCGTCGCCAAACCTACGTGCTCAACCATTCTCCCGAAATTATAACAGATACGACTATTGTAGCTCTGCAGCAAATGTGGCAGATTCTAGCCTGCCAGCACAGCCAGCAACCCAGTGCAGAGCAAAATAATAAAGCCCAGGCTCAGACTCAGGCTCCTTCATTCAGCTTTCAGGAATCAGGAATCAAGGTCTTCAAATACCAATCCGCCGAGCCTCCATTCCCCTGCACCCTACTCTAGTCTCTATTCCAAGTACCAGTGCCCACGAAGAATCTGCAAAGTCCATTTACCAGTCAATTGTTTGCAAAAAAAACAAATTGTCTTTAAAATTTGCAGGACAATCTGGTGAGTAGACTGTAGCACAGAACTCAGAAGCTCCCCTTTCCATGGTCAAATTTCAACATAAAAAATTGAGCAAACTTGCAAAGTGATGGGTTGATTATTGTCAAGGAATTGGCAAGAAAAAACAAGCGATTCTCATTAAAGAGTGGGAGCAATGCCACGGACCACCACCACCAAGAAGGTCCAACACCACGAGTGAACACCACATCAACCATTTCGTGCATGGGGTCCACTGCATTGTACATGTATGCGTGTACCATCGTCCAATACTCCCTCGTCCTTTTCTTCTTTCTTTGCGCAGGCAGGCCCCAGGGCGAGCCAGCTCTCCCTTCCTTGATTTGAAGCTTTGTGGCTCTCTTTCTCCTCTCTGGACGGACTCTCTCTCGAGAGTCGGAGACTCGACAGACTTTCTGTCCTCCTCGCCGATGCCCCCTCCATCCTTCCAAGAACGCTCCAACCCCTCCCTTCGTACCTCTGCCGGCCCCACGAGCGCGGGCCTGCCTCCGCTACACCCTACTCTGGACCCCATGCCCATTCCTCCCAAGTCCCCTCCCCTGGCCCCAGCCCCAGCCCTCTCCTTCTACCCTTTTCAACTTTGCTTCTATCACCTTGGTCCTGAATCATTGATTTTATTTCCCTTTCACTCCTGATTTTACTGGACTAATGAACTATACTAGTGTTTTTCATGGACTATAGTAGTGTTTTGTTTTTTGTAAAAACCTTGTGTGCTTTTAGCTTTGATGTGATAGCGGTAAAGCTATTATGCCAAGATATGGATTAATCTTAGCGTTAGTGCAAGCTTGGCTCTTGTTTGAGCTTACTTTTGGTTAAACTCCCCCTTGGGGGTGGGGTGTACATGTCTTTTTCATCTATGTACCTACTAGTTTTTTCTATGAATAAATGCACCGGGTATTATATTATGATGATTTGCTAAAAGCCGAAGTATCACTTCCACTTCAAAGTGAGTTTTAATTAAGCATTTTAAAAAAAGTTTGATTTTCAAATATTACAATCATTGCTTTTTCATTTTCCAAGTCTCTTGATTAAGTGTATGTTAGAGCTTCTAATTTCTTATTTTGTCACTATTTTTGAACCAATGCAATTGGCCATAATTTTTTGTACCAAAAATAGAAAAGAAACAAATAAAATTTTAAATTAAAAACCATATTGCATCGATTTTTACACACCAGAATGCCCCGAGAGCACTTTCCCATATACTAATTGTTTCCACCAATTTTTTTCGTTAACCTATTTTGTTATAATTGATTGCTACATGTTGGAAGATTAACAATAGCTTGATGGCATGGCCCTGCACATGTGGGCTTGGATTTGTGTTTATGTTCAATGATTTGATTGTGAATGCTTGTTGTCTATCAAATTGCCAATCTAGAATCAATTTTTGATGACTAGTTTTTAATAGATTGTTAAGCAAGTACACAATCACTCTTGTGGATCTTTCAAGATCCATTTATGGTCCAAAAAGTACTATACTTTCACATGGTATCAAAGCCAAGTACAAGGGCTTTAATCATTGATCAAATCAAATCCATTTTTAGCAAGTATTGGAGCTAAAAACTAGTATTGAGAGGGTGAGCTAGAATCTAAGTTTTGGTGAGGGGATTTGATACCAAACTTGGTAGGGATCCAAATCTATATTGTTCACATGTGTGGGCACCTATGAACCTGAATTTAATGCACGATAATCATTTAAACCATAAAATTTTAATTTAAGAGATCTTGATGTAATTTTAGTGCAAATCCTAGGAAAAGCACCAAGTTTGAGTGCCATTTATTATATTTGAATTTGATTCATGAAATCTAATTGATTTAGGCTGAAATCAAGTCCTTTTAAAGTGATTTACAGGTCTTAAAAGTACATCAAAAAGAGTGAGGGAGATTGAGTCATTTTTTTTGTCCAAAAATAGCCAAGATTGGCAAGATTTGATTGTAAGTAGATTTCACATCGTCTAATCTTCATTCCATCTTTGTGAGAGATTGCTAGAACTGAGATTATAAGTCCATATGTTGGATTAGAAATCTAATTTGATTGAAACACTACAAGAGACACCTTTGTGAGTTTCTAGAGTCAATCAAATCCATTTCTTGTTTGTAGAAATCACTAGTAAGATGGGATGTATTGGAGCAAACCTTCTAGAAACTAGTGAGAGATTAAATTATACAAATTATGTTATTTGGAAGGTTAGGATGGAGTCACTAATGGTGCTCCAAGACCTTTATGAGTTCTTGATTGAAGATGAAGATGAACCTCTAGGTGCACAGGAGTTGATTAGATACAAGAAGAGATCTAGACTAGCACTTCATTGTGTGAAGTTGAGTGTAAGCAATGATCTTTTGAGAGAAGTATCATCTTGTACTAGTGCTAAAGAGGCTTGGAATTCTTTAAAATCAATCTATGAATCAAGCAACACTTCTAGAGTCCTCATGCGTGGAAATTAAATCTTGCAAAGCATGAGAAAAAGTGAGACTATGTGCTTAAAATCAAGTCTCTAAATAGGGAGTTGGCTTCCATTGGAGAGAAGATTTTTATGATGTAGAGCTTGTACAAATTGTCCTTAATGGTTTAGGAGATGACTTTGGTCCAAAGTTTTGCAATCCAAGGCAACTTGCCAACTATAGAAAAGCTTCATAGTGTAGTAGTGGCTGAAGAGTGTAGGATGCTCCACAACAAAGCAAGATTGAACTCATTGTCTTTGCAGAATGGTGATGAGAAAGCCAATTTCTCACTGAAGGGCAAAAAGAAGACCAATGGAAAGAAGAAGTATCCAAAGGAGGCCAAAGAAGAGGATGATGCATCAAGCTCAAAGGGCAAGATCAAAGACAAGTCAAAGTTCAAATGCTTTTTCTGTGGCAAGAAAGGGCATTTTTCAACAGAATGTATCAAGAAGAAAAAAGCACAAGAGAGCAAGCAAAGTAACATTACACATCAAAGGAGGATGAAGAAGAATCATCCTTGATGGTTTCCAACACACCATCATCATCCAAGTGCATTGAATGATTTTTGGTGGATTACTAGTGGGAGTAGCTCCCACATGACATTATAACCAAGTTTTTATCAAAGAGGAAGATAGATCCAAGACCACTTTTACCACTGATTGGGGGATGTATGCATATACGCGAATGCCCTTTGGTCTTTGTAATGCACCTGCCACATTCCAACGTATGATGACAAACATTTTTCAAAAAAATTTAAGGAAGTTTTTAGAAATTTTCATGGATGACTTTTGTGTCTATTCATCAACTAAAGACATTTAGACGCATTGAAGAAGACATCAGAAGATGTCAAGGGACATCTCTTAAGTTGCATCCAGCCAAGTGTTATTTCGGGATGAGGGAAGGCATCCTGTTAGGACATATAATTTCGAAGAACGGTATACAAGCCAACATCGAAAAAGTAAAAATGATTTTAGAGTTATTAGAACCAACTAATCTACGAGAGCTTAGAGGTTTTCTAGGACACGTAGGATAACTAAGGATTATGCCATAGTAGCAACTCCTTTAACAAGTTTATTAAAAAAGTCTGTTGAGTACCATTGGTCACAAGACCATCAACAAGCTTTTGATTAATTGAAACAGTCATTAGCAGCTGGAGTTAGACCTCCAAATTGGGCTAAAACGTTCCATGTATATATAGACACATCATCATTTGCAATAGGTGTAGTGCTTAGTCAGAAAGATGACCAAAATATAGATTACCCAATTTATGCGGATAGGCAACTCGCTGCATCAGAAAAGAACTATTCTGCTACAGATCGTGAAGCACTAGGAATGATTTATTCAGTAAAGAAATGTTTTCCTTTCAAAAGTAGGACCTTATACGATTATAAATAGAATATTGTATAAATTAGGAGCTGACGATAGCCTCCGCCGATGTTTAGAACCAACCGAGATGACCGCTGTAATAAGTGCATTACATGAGAAAGATTCGGGTAGTCACTGTGCTCTTAAAAATACTGCAAGGAAGATCCTTAATGCTAAATATTGGTGGCCTATCGTCTATAGAGATGTTAAATTATTCATTCAAAAAGGTGATGCATGTCAAAGGATGGGGAAACCCAGCTTTGCAATGCATTGGCCGCTTACTCCAATTATTCCCTTAGCACCTTTTGAGAAGTGGGGGATAGATTTTGTAGGGCCTATCAAACCGATCACGTGTAAAACTTGTCGATGTTACATTCTTGTTGCTACGGACTATGCTACCAAGATAGTAGAGGCCGAAGCCACAGTTAAAAATGATGCTAAGACTGTAGCAAAGTTTTTATTCCAAAACATTATTCCACGACATGGATGTCCCTTAGAACTCGTTAGCAATAGGGGAACCCATTTCCTTAATCAGACCATTGAGGCCATGTTGTCATACTTTTCTATCACGCATCGCCAAGCCACTCCATAAAAGCGAATGGGCTTACGGAACGGACAAACAGAATTTTGTGTAAAATTTTGAATAAAGTAACGGAAACACATTTTTCTGATTGGGATCAGAAGTTACCATCTGTCTTATGGGCATACAGAATTGCTGAAAAGATCACAACTAGGCAGACTCCATACTATCTTGTGTATGGAATGCATCCCATATTACCAATAGAATTCGAAGTTCCAACGTTTCGCATTAGTAATGAAGAGCGAATGGATGAACACGATAGTCTCCGGGAGCGGATGATATTTTTGACGCAACTGGAGGAGGATCGTTGTCTTTCATTAATCGAGACTGAACGAGTTTAGAATAAAAGAAAAGAAATTTTTGACTAATCTTTAAAAAAAATAAAAATTAAATGAGGGGACTACGTGCTTCTGTATGATAACAGACACATGTTGTTTCCTAGAAAATTACATACCAGATGGATGGGACCTTACAAAGTCATAGAAGTTTTTAAAAAATGGCTCACTTCAGTTAGTCAATCTTGAAGGACATTTACTTGATACTCAAGTAAATGGCTCAAGGGTGAAGCGCTACTATGACTAATTTCTGATACTATTCACATTTTATCTAGTTTCTAAAAACTCGTCATCTTTGGTCCAATAATTTTCACCAAAGTTTGCAAAATTTGCGACACTTGCACCTTCGCATTCTTCGCCCATATGTTGTAACAAAATTTGCGACACTGTTCACATTTCATCCAATTGACACTTTGTTGTCATTACCTTCACAAAATGTGCGAAAAAGGTGACACTTTCGCTGCATTTCTATTTTTTGCTGCATTCATTTTTTTCGCTACATTTTTTGTTAAAATGCCGACACCTTCGCTTCATCATTGCCACTATATTCCTTGCGAAAAAGCCGACACCATTTTGGAATATGATATAAGTAAATCCACCACTTTTGGGAATACAAAAATTGTGACACTTCAACCTTCGCATTTTTTGGGATTTACCTTCGTTCCATCTTTGACCTTTGGGAAATTTGTGAAAAAATATAATATTTTGCTAGCATGTTGCATATTATTTTGTTATTTACCTTTGTGTCCATCATGTTTTCATGTCAATAGCACATTGGAAATATGCGAAAAACCCGACACCTTCACATTTTTCGCCGATATATTTTCGCCCATATATTTTTTGCTCATACATTTTTTTGCCATACATTTTAACGAAGAAAGCGATAGTCTTCGCTTCCAATATCATATACATTGTTTCATAGATTGTGTAAATTATTTATTTTCACAGTTCAATACTCACAAATACCGAACTGAACTTTTGTGAATTGAGCGAAGCATTTGTGTAATTTGTTTATTTTTCATAACTTTATTGTTGAGTTTGTACCTTCAAAACGAAGGACTTGCTTTCATTAAATATTTGTCTAACCCGTCGATATATTATCAATATACTAGAAACCTCAAACACTTCTGATTTCTCGCCAACTCTTTTCCATTACTCTTGTTCTCTAATTTTGTGAATTTTTACGATCAAGCTCTCTTCCGCCATTGCTAGTTTACCATTACAAGCGTCATGGCGATTTTGTTTGAAACACACCCAAAGCCAGTCTTATCGGTTTTACAACCATTAGCTATACGAGCACTGATTGAATGACTTCTTTAATTCAATCCATCAGTAATTCTTACGGATGTGTGCCATGAGCTGATCCGAAATATGAGCGAGACAGAGGAAGGACATATTTCCACCACTGTCCGAAATCAAGAAATCATTATTATAGAAGGATTTTACTGTCGTGCCTTAGGTTTGCCTATGGACGGCAGTATGTTTGTTACAAAGCCCGACTTTATCATTGAGAGCAGAGTTTTTCAAGAAGAAACTTATCTCGAGAAAAGGGGATATAAACTCCCTTATATTAGAGATCCCAGGTTCCGACGAAGGCGGTCTGCAGCATCTTTTTCTCAATCAGATCCCTGATCAAGTGGTACTTGATCGTGATGTGTTTCATCCTTGAGTGAAACACAGGATCTTTCGTGAGATGTATTGCAGATGTGTTATCCATCTACAAAACCAGAGACTCGTTCCTTGTTTCGCCCAATTCTTCCAGGAAATGCCTGAGCCAAATTATCTTATTGGCCATCTTTGCTGATGCAATGTATTCTGCTTCGCAGGATGATTGAGCCAGAACGGTCTGCTTTTTGCTGACCCAGAGAACTGTTGCTCCTGTGTTGTGTCTTTGATCTAGCATAGGGGTCCGTTGCTAGGAGCGGCAACCTCGCCTTCACCTGCATAGCAAGAAGAGAGAGGGAGAGGAGAGAGAGGAGAAAGAGAGTGGGGAGAGAGAGAGAGAGAGAGAGAGAGAGAGAGAGAGAGAGAGAGAGAGAGAGAGAGAGAGAGAGAGAGAGAGAGAGAGAGAGAGAGAGAGAGAGAGAGAGAGAGAGAGAGAGAGAGAGAGAGAAAATGCCTAGGTTGAGAAAGGCTTTGGGGGCTCGAGCGCCTATCCAAAGCTATTCTATCCCAACATAGGGAGAGAGGGAGAAGAGAGAGAGAAGAGAGAGAGAGAGGAGAGAGAGAGATGGGGATGGAGAAACCAAAAGATTTTATTAGAATGAGAATGGAAGATGATACAATACAAAGGGAATGGCTCTCTCTTATAGATTTTAGAGGTGAGCCTCCTTCACTCTCATTGGCCACTTCATTGGGGCAAGGATTCTAATGCAAGCCTTTAAAATAAACACAGCTTAAATTTATTGGTGCTAAGAAAGCACAAGGGCACTCACATGATTCATGTGAGTTTTAAGTTGGGCCCTTTTAATTTTTTTTATTTGCAACTTGACTTAGGGCCTCTAATGTCATTTTAGAGTTTTAAGCCCCTAGTCTCTTATTCCTAGAAATTACGACTTGCTACTTGTGCTCATTGGGTTGGGCTTACATGCACATGATGCCAGTGCCCTCGCCCTTATTACCCTACTTACAATGTTCTATGGCGAGGCCCACTAGGTAAGGCTTGGCCAATAGTATTTTAAGTGGTGGGACCCACTTGTTTATTATTGTGCAGAAAATACCCACAACAAGGTCCACATCCCAAAGTAGTGGTCCCTCGGCACTAGGCTGCAACTGTCGTGAAGGGGCGCTATTGTCGGTTCTTTTATTGTTGGGACATGGGTGCTTCAGGAAAAACGTGGATAGAATGCGCTTACGTAGAACCTGAGGCTTTATTAGTGGATGATCAGCAAGAACTGAGACTTGCCACATTTTCAATAATACCCATAAGGGTCTAGTGGACATTCCAGATAACCTTGTTCATCAACAGTTGGGTAGTTGAGGCATTCCATCAGAGTATCCCAAGATAAAACTGGATCCTCATAGATTGGCACAACTGGTCCCAACGTCATAGGCTCTCCCAATTCGTAATGTGGATACGGCGTGCTCGTTTGACTACTTTGTCGATCCAGGTAGTGGTATGCTTGAACCTGATGACTTTCCTCTGCAGTCAATCTTACAAATTGAGGACAAGGTGTTGTCGTTGTATGCGCTGGTGCTTGCTGGACTAGAGGCCTAATTAGGCTTGGATTCCCTGGATTTGGCCTTTGAAGAATGGATATACTCGGATTTGGCATTGGTTTGGGCTGCTGCATTATGGAACACTGAGACTTTGGTTGAATCTTGCTCGTTGAGGGACAATCGTTAACTTTAGTCTTCCCTTGGTCATTGCACTTCCCCGTTGAATGCTGCGTGATGGCACTTTTCCTTGGATCTTGTGCTGAATTGCCTTCAAGTTGCCCTGTTGATGCTGGTCTCCTTTGTAATTCATCACTAAGAATTCTTTGCAGTGATTGCGCCAAAAGGCTTGGTAAAACCCGTTACACTTCATCGGATGCCAATTTCTTGACTTCCTCAGTTACCATTGGCGTGATGGATTCTACCATCTCTGTCTTCTATGATGGTTTTACTTGTTTGCCCAAGGGTATCTTTGCGTACTTTGGGACTTTTGCCAGATTGTCCTCTTCGTCATTTGTTTCATAACCCGGTGGCACCAAGATTTTTCTTTTATAGTGCATTCGAGGTGGAAGGGTCACCACTGGTCCATGTCGGTCTACATAGGCCAAATGCCTCCTGGCTATTTGTGAATTTCTCATCGGGCAATCTCGGCATAGATGATTAACTCTGCATTGTGAGCACGAGGGATCAAATGTTGATGGATCCCTTCGATGTGGACATTCAGCACGATTGTGTTTTCCTCCGCATCCATAGAGTGCGGTATGTCATCGCCTCTAAGTTGATAGGCATACACCGATAATATATTTCCCTTAGGATCTATCACAAAATAGACTGGTAGGCTATTATGGTCCTCCATTGAGTTCGGTGACATGCAAGAGGATATAACCAAAACTTCTACCTTGCCACTGGTTGTTGAAGAAGCTCGTGATTTAGGTGGGTTTATCTGACATCCATCCTTCATATGAGCTCCTTGTTGGCTTGATTGACCGTTGAACCATGGTATCTTGTCGTCGACAAACTTGTTGCTCGACATTCTGTCCTTTTAATAAGCGCGAATTCTTGATTGGAGACTTGGTACTTGGACTGTGCGAGCAGCGACGTGATGACGGCCTGAACTTGAAGTGCAAGGTTTTTGGTCTTCCATTGCACTTGATCTGCTTGACTTTGCTGCACTTTGTTGCCTCCCACAGGTTCCCATTCTTGTTGGATCATCATTCATTGTTGACCTTTGTTCCTCTAATTTCCCATCTGATGATTCATCAGAGCGATAGGAAAAATTCCTCATCCCTTGTGAGATTTCCATCATGGAAGCATCCTTACAGAGTTGTACAGGTGATGCATGGGATGCTAATTCTGCCATACCAGATCTGATCCTTTTAGGTAGTCCAACATAGTATTTTGCCATGAAATTCCGTTCTAGAATCGGTGAATTACAGTCCTTCACTAATTGGATGATTCGATAGGTGTAGTATCGGATTGTTTCATTAGGGAACTTCTTTAGTTTAGATAATCCTGCATTGGTGGTCTCCATAGCTCAGCACCAGAATGTTGCAAAGTAGCCGGTTGGTGAATTGTTTCAAGGTTTGCTCAATAACATTGGTGTTCCAATTTTTTATATTTTTTAGATGGAGAAGAAGAAGAAGAAGAAGAAAAATGAATCGGTAAATGGTGGATTAGTATGAATGAGAATAGAGATAGAAATGGATTTATCTAATAGAGACAGAGATAGAAAATGGAATAAAGATGGGACAGAATGGTGATGGATGGTTAGTGGTTGATGTGGAGGGAACTGATCAATTTGATTTGAGGTTCATTCACTTGATTCAGTTCAGGGATGTTGGATTTTGATGGATAATGTGACTGCAACCTAGATTTGACAAGATCTGATCAGTTTCAGTTGGCTAATAGTGTGATTTTAGCTCTTTTTTTGGTTATTTGTGGATTTTTTTTTGTTTTTTTTTTTGTTGATATTTCTTCAGATCTGAGTGAATATAACCTTCAAACTTCCTACAATAGTTGTATCTAGACCATTTCTAGACAATGTGAGTTCTGCAAGAGTTCTTGATGGACAGATTTGTCAAGATCTTGAAAAAACTTTTTGGCACTTTTTCTTAGATATTTCTAAATCTAACCATTGGATCTTCACAAAAATTTTACAGTAGCCAGACCTTGGTTAGATCTATTCGTAAAACTCTTTACAAAGGCTACTTTTTAGCATATCTTAAAAAATCATGGAAAAAGTGCATTTTTTGGGGTTTTTTTTTTGCAAAATTATAAGATTTTCAGGGAACAAACCCTTGCAAACTGGTATCCACTTGTATCAAAGTCAGATTTACTTGATCACCATGCTATGAGAGTTACTTCCCAAGGAAAATCAAAAAATCTCAAAAAAAGTACATTATTTGGGTCTCTTTTGGCCAAAGTTTGAGATTTTTTGGGAACTAATCTTTGCAGGCTAGTATGTGCTTGTATCTGAGTCAGATCCACTTGCTTACCAAGCTGCGAGAGTTACTTCCCAGGGAAACTCAAAAATTTGTTGTTTGAGAAGGTTCTAGGCCACTTTTTGCTCTTGGAAACCTTCACAAGGGCATTTTTTTGGGATCTAACTCTTGAAGACTTCTCTATGTCCTTGTCTTAGTAAGATGTAACTTCAAAGAGCTCTGCAAAGGTTAGTTTTGAGTTTTGAATTTATTTATTTTTTATTTTTACAAAGGATTTTTGAATTTTTTTGGGTTTTTCTCTGTTTTTTTAAAATCTGATGGGAACTAGCCCTCATAGGCTTCTATGCAGGTCTGGGACAGTACCCTGGAGTTGCTGCCAGTCATGCAAAGGTTCATGCCCACTAGTTTTTGAGAAATCAAAATCTGATGAGATTTTGCCTCTCTTTTTCCCTCCAAAAATAGATTTTGAGTTTTTTTTTTTATATATAGATTAACAAAGGGGTTGGATGCTTGGATCTGATCCTCCCACCTCACAATCTCTCCCTACAACACTTCCAAACAAAAAATCAACACAAAAATGGCAAAATCTCAAAAAAAACGGCAAAAGTTACACTAACTCACACTAATCTAACCCCAAAAATTTCAATTTTTAGGTGAAAAACAATGGTGAGAGAGAAGAAAAGAGAGAGGGAGAGAGAGGAATTGATTAAGAAAACTATGCGGCGAAGCAAGTGTGTGGCGCTCCCTGGCAACGGCGCCACTGTTGTGTCGTCGATGTAGCATAGGGGTCCGTCACTAAGAGCGGCAACCTCGCCTTCACCTGCATAGCAAGAAGAGAGAGAGAGAGAGAGAGAGAGAGAGAGAGAGAGAGAGAGAGAGAGAGAGAGAGAGAGAGAGAGAGAGAGAGAGAGAGAGAGAGAGAGAGAGAGAGAGAGAGAGAGAGAACGCCTACCCAAAGCTATTCTATCCCAACATAGGGAGAGAGGGAGAAGAGAGAGAGAGAGGAGAGAGAGAGATGGAGAAACCAAAAGATTTTTATTAGAATGAGAATGGAAGATGGTACAATACAAAGGAAAAAAGCAATATACTTGCGACAATTAATGTGTACACGTAACCAAATGGAACGAGGACCAGACCCTATCCAAGTAGCATAGGCAAGCTAAGCATGGCAAGTAGTTGGAAGTAGATCAATGGAGGGCTTAGGAGATAGGTCGGGCTCATCAGAAATATGAATGTAGAGATTGGAATCATCTAGAGTAGTGCCATCATGGTAAAAACCAACAGTAGTAGTATGGAGGGCTGACGGCAATCACGGGCAACCAGGGGTCTTACAACGAAATAAAAGACGCTTCTACTTAAGGTCAGCGAACTCTGCAGACGTGTAACGTCGGCCAAAAGTAGGATGAGGGGTCGGAGGACGAGGAGAGAAGGGACAATGGAAGGAGCTGGAATAGAAGGGAAAGGTATAGAGGTGGACGAAGCAGGAAAAGATGAAGCAGGAGGATGGGGTCAGGAGAAGCGGGAAGGAAGGATGTCAGAGTACGTGCTGTAAAGTACCAGCAAGAGACATCGCCTCAACAAGTGTGGGAGGACGGAAGGAAAAAACATCATAACATAAAACACCACGAAGTCCAAGAATGTAACAAGAATTAAGCTTAGTCGGTTGTAGATTTGTGAAAAAATAGGAAAACTCCATAAACTGATCTGTATAGGAAGCAAGATCATTGTTATGAGTGAGACTATGGGGGGTTGAGCCGCTGAGGATCAATCATAGCATGACAAAGGTCACAACGAAAGGTAGGCCAGATATGGAGCTTTCTTGATTAGGATTAGCTCAATAGACCCACCTCCACGTGAAAGCGCATCCATCTAAGTATAAAGCAGCCAATTGGAACTTCTAAGGATCAGTCTTAGGGTAAATATGAAAATAAGTGTCAAGCTTAGCAAACCAATTCTCTAATAAGTTCCCATCAAAGAAACCAAAATAGGTAGCAAGTTGTACCCTATCACGAAAATCTCAAACAAAGTGTGGCTCAGGAACTAGGGGACGTGGAAAGAAACCAGGAGGTGGGGTAGGAGGAATAAATTGTCCACCATCAGGATGACTAACAGAAGAAGATGGAAATCCAAATGGAGGGGGAATCCCAAATGAAGGATAGATTTGAGCTTTACCAGGACCATGAGGCTATGACTGCATAGTGGCAGAGCCGGTCATAACCGTATCTAGGCGAAGAACGAGGCCAGAAAGGGTATCATCCTGGAACAGTCTTACTCGGGGTCAGTGAATGTGCCATAATGAGAAAACTACTAATTGCAAGACAAGATGCTAATCAAGTGGACAAACTGAAGGAGAGGACATAAGTCGTCACAACAGGTACGCCAATGAAAAGACGTACCAAATAGTGTAAATAGTACCTCGCAACTGCAAACGAAAGGCAAAGATTTGGCATTAGAGACAAAATATTTCTTCAAAAGAAGCCTTGTTATTGAGATGATCCCAAACTTATTGGTGTTGAAAACGGTAACTAGAAATTATGCCAATTATGGAAAGCAATTTGAACGTTGAACAGCCACCAAGTAATGTTGTGATATATGTTGAAAAATGCGTTGAAAAGGCTAGAAAACAACGAATATGAAGGTTGTACTGGGGTGAACAGCCTACAGTCAAATGGCAAATTGGAATATCAACGGAGTTGGAATTGCTTGAAATTTAGATGAGGATGGGCGTTGGACAGCCTTTCGAGAAACTGTGAAATATGGCTGCAAACGGATAAAAGAATAGGCAAAAGTGACAAGTAGGAAGGGCTGGGACAGAATAACCTGAAGGAAATTGGCAATTTGGAATAGCAAACGAATACAGGATTGCGTGAATTTTGGATGAGGATGGGTGCTGGACAACCTTTTAATAAGCTGTGAAATATTGTAACAAACAGAGAAACAAACAGGTAAAAGAGACAAGTAGGATGGACAAGGAGGAAGAAAGTGACAAATAGGAAGGTGGGCAGCGATGGAGGAAATAGGAAATGGCAGGGGCAGCATGGCAGGGGCAGTGCTGGGCGATTACAAGGAGAAGAGAAGCACAAGGAAAAGGCAACGATGTGGAGGAAGGGTAGCGATGGAACAAGAGAGATTTGGGTAGCGATGGAGCAAATGAAAGTGGTAGGGGAAGCAATGGCAAGGCGGCGTAGCGATGGAGGTGAGGGGGAGAAAATAATTCTCAAGATTATGCTCTGATACCAAGTTACAAACAAGACCACAATTACGCTATGGTTGATCTGGGAAAGTGGGACGTAAGCAGAAATTAGTCTAGAAACCAAGCCTAGAGAGCTTAAAGAAAGAGGAGAGAGATCAATATCATAGTTGAATAACAAATGACACAAATTCCCTACTTATAGCCTAAAGAAAGCTCCCAGTTGCAAGGGCCCAACTGGGAGGGATAATAGTGCACCCTCCAAGAAGGCCCCCACTCTCCAGTAATATGTCCAAATGTCCAAATAATGAATAATAAGGCACAAGGCCAACCATAAAGTCTAAGTGTCAAAAAAGGGCCCAAGGCCTGCTTATGCATTAATTAAAGTAAATGTAAATGGACGTGGCAAATGTAATAAGCCACGTCCATAACTTATAGATTTAAACAAAACCATAGGATTATAAGACATACAAGAGAATCTTGCTAACCTGAACTTAGACGTGGGGCTGTGGCAGTTGATACACATATCACCTATAGTGAAAAGAAAGGCCAAACAGATGATCCGTGCTCTGTTAACACCATATATAAGACCACCCACAGTAGGAGCCTTGGATGTCAATGCAGTGGATTGACATTGTCCTAAGGTAGATGTCATGATCAACAGATTAGTAGTTTCAAGAGCCATTTTGGATGCCAGATCTGCAGTTAATATCCTCAGTTTAGAACTAGCCAATCGTTGGGGTTTTACACTCACATTAGCCACTCTCACTGCTCTAAAGTTAGCTAACAATGTGGTAATCAAGTCTGAAGGGGTGTTACAAGATCTTACCATCGTTGTAGCAGGCCGGACAATCCATGTGGACTTCTACGTTATGTAGATGTACGAAGCAAGTTGTGGATACTTGATGCTATTAGAAAGGCCGTGGCTACGATTAAGTAATTGCACTGTGGACATACTAGCCATAGTTCTAGTGCTTGGATGAGGGAAAGAGCGAACAATAGTAGATGGTTACCCTGAAATACCCCAATCTGAATGAGCCCCCATACCCTCCACAAAATGGGGAAAAATTTCTAATACTGGCACAAGTCAAGATTCATCCGACATAGAAGATGAACCTAAGGAGATCTTGGATATGGAATGGTACACTCCAGAAGAACCCGCATCCAAAGTACGAAATGCTAACATAAGCACGATCAATATAGTGTCAACAATCAGTAATGCAACATCAAGCATTCACCATAAGCGATCACCAAGTAAGGAGCCGGAAGACAAACACGCAATATCACTCTATCACACTAGCTTCATACTAAACATAAAATGTACATATAAACCCTGAACCCTGATAGAGAGAGAAAACCTACAAATAGACTAATAGACTAGCCTACGACTAATTACAACTAGTAACAGCTGCCAACATTAATGTACATCGTAAACAGTAACAATGAAGTTTATCATTGATTTCTAACACTCTCCCTCAATGATAAAATTACAGTCTTCTATTCCTAATAGAGTACGAAACCTCTCAAATTTATATCTACCTAATGACTTAGTAAAAATATATGTCATTTGATCTTCAGGTTTACAAAAAACAAGATCAATGGCTCCATCAAGAATTTTCTCTCAAATAAAATGATAGTGTATTTCGATGTGCTTGGTTCGAGCATGTAAAACTAGATTTTTGGCAAGGTGAATGCAGCTTTGATTGGCGCAAGATATAGTAGTAGCATCCACCTGTGGCTGACCTAAATCTACAAGCAATCTTTGTAACCATACCGCTTCTTGTGTAGCATTGCTGAGTGCTCGATATTCAGCTTCCGTTGATGATAAAGCTACTGTAGGTTGCCTTTTGCTGCTCCATGAAATTGCAACTGTATCATAACTGAATGTATGACCACTGGTAGATCTACTGTCATCAATATTCCCTGCCCAATCGGCATCTTTATAACCTACCAACATTGGCGCTTCAGGCTGATCATACTTCAAACCAAAATTCAATGTCCCTCGAATGTATCTGAGAATACGTTTAGCAGACTTCCAGTGTGCTTGACTAGGATCTTGCATAAATTGACTAACAACACCAACAGCATAAGAAATATCAGGTCATGTGTGTGTAAAATAAATCAAACTACCCGCCAACTAATAAGCATCCACTTTCTTAGATTCATCATATGTAGTGAGCTTCATGTTGACATCCATAGGTGTACTCAAGGGCTTACAATCCTGCATATTGAACTTATAAAGCAAATCTCGTGCATATTTGCTTTGTGTAAGAAAGACCACGTCTTCTTTTTGTCATACTTCAATGCCAAGACAATAGTGCATCAATCCTAGATCACTCATGTCCAAAGCATTGGAAAAATTTGATTTGATTTCATTAATTAACCTCTCATTAGTTCTTGTAATAATCAAATCATCCACATACAACACAATGAACACTATATCTGAATCTTGCCTTAGAATGTAAAGATTAGGATCAACATCACTCTTTACCATTCCTCTACGCTTGAAGTGCTCATCAATGCAAGAGTACCATGCTCGTGGTGCTTGCTTCAATCCATATATGGCTTTGTTGAGTTTACAAACCAAATGATCTCTTCTTGGCTCAACAAACCCTTGAGGTTGTTCTAAATATACCTCTTCATCCAATACTCCATTAAGAAAAGCAGATTTGACGTCCATTTGCTGGATTTTCCAACCATAGAAAGCAGAAATTGCAATGATAGAACGAATAGTTACCATTTTGGCTACAGGTGCGAAGGTCTCCTCAAAGTCTATACCTTCTTGCTGCTCAAAACCTCTTGCAACTAATCGTGCCTTGTACTTGTTGAGTTGCCCATCCGCTCCATACTTCGTCTTGTAGATCCACTTACATGTGATAGGCATCTTACCATGAGGTAGCTCAACCAAGTCCCACATTTTGTTCTTCGATATAGCCTCCATATCTGTTTCTATAGCTACATGCCACTCCTTGTGTTCCTTTGCTTCGTTGAAAGTTTTAGGTTCTTGAGCCGTTAAGATGGATCCCATTAGGGCTAGATTCATCTCTAATCTTGCAGGAGGTTTTCGCTTTCTACTTAATCTTCTAAGCTCTCCCTGCTCACTAGATTCGGGAGTATCTCCCTTCTTTGCACCATCTATGACTGATAAGTACCATTTAGGTACTCTCTTGGGAGTTTCATCATCAGGCTTGCCTTTGTCCAATGGATTTTCTATATCAAAATCCACTTTCTTCTTGACATGTACTTTCGCTCCCTCATCAAAAGGTTCAGTGATTACTTCAGATTGTTCACCTTGGCCCATCTCGTCAAACGTAACATCCCTAGAAATTACAAGCTTCTGTGCATTTGTGTCATACATCTTGTATGCCTTGGCCTTCTCATCATATCCAAGGAAAATACACTTGATAGCTTTTGCTTCCAATTTCTTTCGTTTCTCATCAGGAATATGAGCATAAGCATCACAACCAAATACTCTCAAATGAGAAATATTAGGTTTCTTTCCAGTAACAGCTTCATGAGGTGTCTCACCTTCCACGGATTTTGTAGGACACCGATTCAGGATTTGTGTAGCTGTGCTACAAGCTTCTGCCCAAAAGGTGTTTGGCAGACCCTTGCTTTTGAGCATCGCCTGGCCATCTCAACAATAGATCTGTTCTTTCGTTCTACAACTCCATTTTGTTGTGGTGAATAAGGTATTGTAGTCTGCCTCTTGATCCCTTGATTTTTGCAAAAATCAATAAATTCTTTTGAAAAAGACTCACCACCTCCATCAGATCTCAAAGTTTTGATACCACATCATGTTTGCTATTCAACTAATGCCTTGAATTCCTTGAACTTAGCAAAAGCATCTGATTTCTTGCTTATGAAATAAATCCAAATGCATCTGCTATATAATCATCAATGAAGATGATAAAGTAATAGTAGCCATTAAGAGATCTAGTCTGCATAGCTCCACATAGATCACTGTGGACAAGATCTAGGATGCCACTGGATCTCCTTGCTCCACTTTTGGGAAAACTCTCTCTGTGTTGTTGTCCCAAAATACAACCTTCACAAATTTTTCCTTCAAAAGAAATATCAGGCAATCCTATAACTAGATTACCTCTTTTGGAAATCTGTAAACTTTGAGCACTAATATGACCGAATTGTTGATGCCAAAGATCACTTCGACTATCAACTGTGCTTACCATAGCTTGAGCAAAAGATCTCGCATTCAATTTGTAGAGTCGATTCCCGTTGACTCTAGCTCCTATAGCAATCACTTTGTAGTGATTCTTGATGTCTTTGACAAGACATTTGTCGCTATCAAACTCAACCTTGAGTTGTTGATCAACCATCGTCCCAATAGATAGTAGATTGTTAGCTAAGCCAGGTACATATTGCACATTGCTTATCCACTTTATCTTCCCGCTGGCTAACTTCATTGGTACCACTCCAATTCCTTTAACATATAGCAATTTGCTATTGGCTTGTCCAACTTCATCACCATCAGTGAGTTTCCTTGAGTTCTGAAAACCACTCTTTCCTTGAAGTCATGTGCTTGGATGCACCACTATCAATGTACCAGGTACCCTTGGTTTCATCACTTGTCATTAATGCTATAATGAACAATTTTGAGCTCTCACTTGTATCATCTTCATATTGATCATCATCGTATTAATGTTGATCAGTATAATTGTTTTCATAATAATAATCATCAAAATGATGTTGATCAGCATAATTTCCCACTTGCCCTTTGTCTTTTCTTTGTTCCATCTCCTTCTGTTTCTTGAAGCATTCACGCTCCCAATGGCCAGGTTTGTTGCAATACCTACAATTTCTAGTTTATTTTGCTTGAAATAGCCGCGTCCTTGACCTCGGCCTTGATTCCAATTGCCTCGATTTGGGCCATCATTGGATTGTCCTTGAAATTATTGGAATGATCCATGATCTGAGTTTCCACCTCTTGATTGGTGTCTTCCACGACCAAATCTACCAACACGTCCCCTGACTGCAAGAGCTTGATCAAATCCCCTGTTGCGATGACTCAAGTTCTCTTGACGTTGTCCTTCCTGCAAAAGCAATCCACCTAACTCTTCATAGGTTGGAAGATTTTCCCGTGTGGCTATACTTGTCACAAACATCTGATGTGACTCACTCAAATTATTCAATGTCAACTGCACGATCTCAGATCCTGTACTCACTCTCCAACTACTGATAATTGGTCACGAATATCTTTGATCTTTAGTAGGTGATCAGCAACAGCTGCACCATCATCCATTTGCAATGTGTGTAGCTTTGTCTTCAGGAATAGCACTCGAGATGTGTTTGTGGTCTCAAACAATGCCTTCAACGTATCTCATGCTTCTTTTCGTCCTTCTGAATCCGAAATGTAGGGAATAATTGTATCTCTAACTGATAAGTTGATGACATTCTGTGCTTTCCGTTTTCTCCTGTCAAATGCCCGTTGATCTTCTTCAATCAATGGCTTTGTCTCTTCATTTGTCATGATCTCCCATAGCTCCTTTTCCATCAAAATGTTCTTCAGTTTGATTTTCCAAACTGCATAGTTGTCGACTCCTTCCAATTTGCTTGACTCATTGGGGACACTCTCGCTTAGAGTTGCCATTACTGAATAGACAAGTCCGGATCACAAAATTGGCTCTGTCTGGACGCACAACTTAGTCTCCAAATTTTATCACACCACAGAACTGTATAGTATAATTTTGAGTCCAAACTGACCTTTACCCCAAAGGATCATCATCATCTAATATTCAAACAAATAACTAGAAAATTTTTGTGCCAATCCCTTTGATTGCACACTCACCATCATTGGCCGTGTAGATCACCCTCTTGTCATCTCCATATGCCAACAAAGAAGTAAAGTACTCTTTGTGAAAGGTCATGTGTGAACTTGCCCAAGTATCAATCCACCAAGACTTCTAGATCTCCATCATTAGCAAGCATACATGAAGACATCACAAAAGCATCATTATTTGCATCTTGAACATCCAAACCATCCTCATCAAGAGTAAAATCACCTTGCTTGTCTCCTTGATCTCTCTTCTTCTTGTAGCACTCACTTGCAAAGTTTCCTTTGATGCCACAATAGAAGCACTTGAGATTTGATCTATCCTTCTTTTTTCCACTTGAAGAAGTATTCACTTGATCTTTCCCTTTAGACCACTTACTTTTGGTTTTGCCCTCGAATTTTCCCTTTGTGAACATAGCATCCTCTTGAAGTGTCGATGTAGATCCACCTCTTGCTTGAAGCCTATATTCTTCATTGATCAAGATCTCTTGAAGATCCATCAAACTTGGCAAATTTTTTTGAATAGCAATACTTTGAACAATGTAGCATGAGCATCCAACAAACCATTAAGAATCACTTGAACCAACTCTCCTTCCTTAATGCTCTCATCAATGCAAGCCAACTCATCATTCAATGCTTTCATCCTTGAGATAAAAGTATTTGGACTTTCTTCATTCTTTTGCAAACAAGAAAAGATTTTCCTTCTTAGAGTCAACACTCTAGAAATAGAGTTGGATTCATAAAGCTTCTTCAATGAATCCCAAGCTTCCAAAGATGATGTGCACTTACCAACTTCCTTAAGAAGCTCATTGGTAAAATTCATCTTTATCATGTGTAGAGCCTTCTTGGCCCTCTTATCATATCTCACCTGATCTTGTTGTGTCTCTCCTCCAAACCTACAACAATATCCAAAACATCATGAAACTATCTCAAAAATTCTCTTCTAGCACTTATATCAAGCAAATCGACACATTGAATCATGGAATCTTGATCAACCTATGATCTATCCTCAATCTAATGACTATTGCCACTTCCTAAGATTGAAACACACTCAAATGAAGTCCAGCAACCTCACTATCTAGATCCATTCAAAATTAGGGTTTTGACAAAATCATAAAAAAATTCACTATTCCAAATCTACATGCAAATGCTGAAAATTTGATATGCACTCTATTAGCCACCACTAAGGCTGATCTAATGATCTAGAAATTGGACAAATCCAGTATGTGAAATCAAAAATCGAAATTGATCAAGTTTTAAAACCTATATAGGATTTTGATCTACAAAAGATTCAACCTACAAAAGTAAAAAACTCAATTTTGGTGTAGAATCTCCTCTAACATGATCTAGCCTTGATATCTTTACCAAATCATTGATAGATCTGATTTTATCCTTCATAATCTAAAACAAAAGCTCTGATACCATGTGAAGGATTTGAGATCATTAAGATTCAACCCACTTGAAAGATCTTTGGTTAGAAAGAGAAATACACTACCAACCTCACCAATGTAGAAAAATCAGCATCTACACACAAAATGAGATGCAAACACTAATAGTGACTTGATCAAACTTGAATGAAATGATAAAGTATTGTTGTTGTCTGTACGAAACCAACAAGCTACTGTATTTCACAAGTGTGGATCTGAAAATAGCAATTATAGATCATTCTACACATAAAATTGCATGCAATCAGAAGTATAGTGCACCAATGGATAGTAGAGCTAAACACGAGTGTGTCGATATGATCATCACCAGTTCTCATATGTAGAAGGCAAGCTTGAAAGCAATGTCATAATTGTGTCTTGATTGTCGATGGTAGATCTGACAACGGCCATCTGTTGCAAGAGATTCTTAAACTAGCTAACATGATTCTGAAGTGAATCACCACTAGACATCTTGAGTGTGAAGAACTTTCTTCTGAGATACAAATTGGAAGTCGCGTACCTCATATCATATAGTGAGCTAAGGATGTCTCTTACTTCTTCCGAAGTTTGAGCTTTAGATATGTGGCCAATATGAGTGTTGATATATTGAGAATAATAAGCACTACAATTGATTTACCAACCTTTGATTTCCACTTTGAGTCGGTTGTGTCGTCTTCAAGCTTCACTTTGATACCTATGACAACATCCCACAACTCATTGGCGATTAGCATGGCTTCATCTTAAATTTTCAAAAATAGTAATTGGATCCATTCAGCTTGTCTGCGATGAGACCAACTTTACTTTGAGAATCCATCTAGAATAAAGTCTATTGATAAATCGACGACTTAAGAATGATGTCGTGCTGCACTACAATTGGAAATCAATTATCTGATACTAAAATTGTATACCACAAAAGATTAAGAGCAATTGCGTTTGATATGATACTATGAAAAGTATCTAGTGATATCACTTTGATACCGTGAAAAGGTATCTAATAGTAGTAGAGCTCTCATACCATGTTGGAAAGAGGGAAGTGAAAATGAGTCGATTCGATAAGTTGAAGACTGTGAACGACCTATTGAGCACAATAGGATGGGCCTTCTTTCCTAATGCATGACTATGCCTATCAATAATTGAACAAAGCTATACTGACAAAAATAACGTTCATCTTTTAACAACTAACTTTGAAATCATTAGCACTAAAGTGATTTTGTAGCCAAACAATAATGAATTGAATACTGCAACAGATTAGACGAAACAATAAGAGATTTATCTATTACAAATAATTATAGAGAAGCATACATTATGGCATGATACCGAACGCAATAAGAAGATAGATTAATTCGGTAAGTAGCATGTACAAAACAGATGATGAGAGCACAAAACAAAAATGGATGGAAACTGTATACTCTAAGCTATCTCTGAGTAACTGAAAAACTCTATCTGATGCACTTCCGTTTATAAGCAGGTTTCACGTAGCAATACTCTAATAGAACTCTAATATTGAGCTAGAGAGTTAAAGAAATGTTTAACGATCAAATATTTATAATAAAGCAATTAACGCATATCCAGTAGGATAGCCAATCAGGTCGCAATCGCAATTGGTAGCTACCCATAATGCGTTGCCATCCATCTAGTTAAGACTTCTTAGAAATTTACTTACAAATTAATTAGGGCAAGTCTTTAGCTTTATATCAGGCAGAAAAATAATTGTTGTTCTTCGACATGGTCGACTCCTTCGACTTTCGTCAGCGTCGTCGATAAGTCAGATCTTGTCCGATATGTCAAAGCTACCTGTCACAACAATTCTTGAATATTTCTGCAAACTGTGTAGAAACACGAACAAAACTACAAAATTGGATAATGAAAGGATGAAGATTAAAGATCGATTATTCAGCTGAATCACTCCGATAGTAGAAACAATGGTACATCTCTAATCCTTGCCTTCTTACATTGTCACCAATGATCAAGATGAGACATTGGTAACTGTATTCAATAGAATGTAGTAACTTATGTAGCACTCCAAAGAAGTAACTCAAGCCAAAATTTTGCACAATGTTATCTTCCTAAGTTGGCCTCACATATTGGCCTAAGTTAACATTTGCAATGTTGGCCTAAGTTTCTATTTGCAAATCTTTGACAATGACACTAAGTTGGCATTTGTATAATCTTTCACATTTTGCCTCAAATTTAACTTAGCCAATCTAACATCATACATGCTTACCACAACCAAAATAAGACTTCTTTGATGAAGATCCACTTCCAAGCGTCATGACGAGCTTTCTTCCAAATACACCATCCTTTTGAAGAAGATAATTGATCCCAAGGTTTTCTCCTCCTTAATGTAGCTCCTCTTTGGAAAAATATTGAGGCCTCTTTGCCCCCTTCTGATCACAAAAATTCATCCATGCTAAAATAACTAGCTCACAAATATTTACTACCAGTAGTTTGCATTACTTCTCTAAGATTATTATCATAGCTATGCTTAGATCCAATGACTAGGGCATGTTTTCCTATAGAGGTAAGTGTCCTTTGAGGAAGATTCACTTACTCTCATACAAAGCTCACAATATGTCTCTATGAATGTGGAGTTACAACTATCCAACTTATGGAAGAAAGGATTGAACTTGCTTCTAAAACACTCAAGAGCTAATAGATGAAAGAACCACCATTTGCAGTGTTCGGGAAACTTTTTTGAGGTTTCCCTCAAAAATCCCATATCTTAAGGAGTATTTTGGCTATTAACAGGGGACATGCTTCTACTTGCCGATTTTCCCTTATAAAATCTCAAATTTATCACGTAAAAAATCCTGCAAAATTTTGTACTTGTCGATTTTTGGGAAAAGATGCCGGTTCCATTCCTTAAGAATGTCGGCTTTCCCGAACACTGCACCATTTGTACCAACTATGAAATATATAATCAGCTTTCATTTTTTTGACTTTTATTCCAAATTCAAATGTACATAAAAAATTGAGATAATGTGTTCCCTCTCAAGCTTTGGCAATCTCATAAGCCAATGAAGAAGTGTTAGACTCATAATCATGCATAAAGTAGGAATCCATCACAGTAATTGAAAAACAATGTCCATCCAAGATGAAACCAAAAGTAGAAATGCTCCAAGTGTACTTGAGAGTGGATAAAGCACCCTTATGCCTTGCATACCCATCCTTGATGGCTATTCCCTTCTTGCCACTATTGATCATATCCATCAATTCATGAATATCACCAAGATCCATTATGAGATTTTCCAGTTCTTGACACAACCAAGATCCTTTCAACGCCTTGCAAGTAAATACTCAACAATAGAAGTCACCAAAACAAGATTAATAAAAATACTCCCCTAGATGCACTTTTTACATTAGCTGATGGATATGCTAATGATTCAGCATCATAAGCATCTTGAACCTCAACAAGTCTTGGACTCACAAAGATACTACCTTCCCTCTCATATTCACTCCTCTCACTGTCTCTCCACTTGTGAGTAAGCCCCTCACCTTTTTCTCTAAAAGCATGAAGACTATTATTTTCTTAAAATTCACTTATTATTCCCTTAATCTCAAGTGCCAACACATCCTATATAAACAAATTTCATAGGTCCCACCTCATCCCTGGATAAAGCTTCTATTGAAGTGTGTCCAAGATAACTTTTAGCGAAGTAATAGTAAAAAAACCTACATTTGATTTTCTTTCAAACAATGAAACATGTGATTGAGTGCCATCTAAGGCCTCACTTGGCAACCTATTCACAACAAACTTAGCGCAATCAATAGCCTCACCAACATATGATAAATGTACAAACAAAAAGCTTTTTCTACATTTTCTCTCATCTACCTCATTTAAAAGTAATATTGAAGTTGGGAGTTGGTTTTCATACGTGTTACATATGTTGAGAAAATTGTTGCAAATCGGATTACCAACATCTTTGGATACTTGAGCCTTGATGTGTTGTCTTTCCAAAATCTTTTTGATAAAGGTTCTTTTTTCATAATTACATACCAAAGATATATTACATGACATAATAAGGAATCTATCACATACTTAACATGACATGATCTAAGATATGAGCTCTGATAACATTCTTAATAAAGATTATAAAAGAAGTTGTTAAACTTAATGGATAGCTCCAATAGGCCTCTTGATGCAAGATAATGTCCTTCTCACCTTTGTAGCACATATTTCTACATATGGCTCTTCTTGACTCTTCAAGATGCATGAAATATTCACACAACATAAGTCACCATCACCACTTCAAATGGCCTGCAAAATAATAGAGAGAAAGTAGACATTGGTTGAAAAACCCGTGATCCTCACCATCAAACCTCAAATACCAAAAACAATGCTTGTTTTGGCAATGCAATGTGACTAGCTTGATGCTCCACTTGTTTTCTTGCTTATAGCTCTTTCCAACTTTGAGAACATCTTTAAAATGATTTGCAAAAGCCTCAAAATGACCTACACAACCTAAGAAATCAGCTTCTAGATTTACCTTGGCCTTCTACCAAAGTATCTACACCTCCAAGTACACCAAATGCAAAATCTTGCACTTCTAATCTTGGCAATCCTCAAGTTTGGATTCCTGTTTGATTCCTCTTTGAAAAAAAAATGAAAAATCCTTCAAAAAGACCTGTATGAAAGCTTTATGAAGCCTTTAGAAAGCTTTGATACGATGTAAACATTTGTCTACAATGAAGTATAAGCACCAAGCTTAATTCTACTTGAAGACTACAACATGCAAAGACCCACAATATTACACTATAGCTTCATTTCATCACCAAGATCTTTAAGGCTCTCTCTCTCTCTCTCTCTCTCTCTCTCTCTCTCTCTCTCTCTCTCTCTCTCTCTCTCTCTCTCTCTCTCTCTCTCTCTCTCTCTCTCTCTGTCTCTCTCTCTCTCTCTCTCTCTCTCTCTCATACTAATCAATAACGCTAAAAACCTTTTGTGAGTTGGTATCTATAAAAAGAAAACTCAATACTGTTTTTGCAAATGGATAGGTTTCCAAACGTGGATTTTGAAATGAACATTCTTCATTCGACCCTCCTTTTCTCACAAAGATGAGGAATTCGTCCTCCTATCCTGCACCTTATCAGAGACTTAAATTCCATCTCCTTTTCCCCGTTATCCATTCAATAATTATGTCACAATACAGTAAATTTACCTTGACCACTTGGGCACATGGGTTTTTCTGTGCAACTAAACTACAAACGAGCTCTCCCAACAAAGCACAACACTTCGGCTGTCTTCCATATATGCTACGACATCGACCTTGCCAGATTTGATGTTTGGAGATATGTATGACAGGGATTTATCTTAAAGTATTCCAAGCTGTTTATAATTCAAATATGATGCAATCAACTTCATTGTGATTGATTCTAATCGAAACTGGTTCAAATGACCTCCTTACTTCAATCATATGTTGCATCCCTTTCTCTTCTATGTCTCTCCTTATGCTCGTGCTTTGCATTCACATTGCATGGAACCTTCGCACCGACCCATATAAAAGGTTGCTTAGGCTGAGATCAGACACGTTGTCTTTGCTGCAGACTTCTCAGGATCATTGATATAATTATTACCTAAGGGATTAGCATAGTCTAGAAAGGAGAAGGATTAGACAAGGCAAATTAATTTACTTGAAAATGATGATTCGATGACCCATGTTCTGGCCTTTGTTTTTCTGTTCTGATCATGAATTCTGTTGCACGGCCTGTTTACGGCAGAGTGATAACTACGTCTGTTGCTCTACTGCTTCAGCTGGGGATGAGGGTGCTGCAGAAAAGACGAAGCTGAATTAAAGAATAGAGCGTGCTTTTGACAGTTTCACGCAGCGCAGCGTCCAGCTTACACAATGATAGAAACCACTATAGGCATTGCGTGTACAAATGGGCTGCTGGAAATGGCAAGTGCGGAAGTGCGCCACAGCCTTACAGAGAAGTACGCTCACTGCAAAAGTGCGCCCCGACCTGCAAAGCAACATCAACGTGCGGGTTGTGATATAAGGGGCATAGGCTGCCATATCTACAGCCTGATTCTGGGCTACTTTTTGGGCTCGTTTTTCTATGCTGCTGTTAGATAATAGTTACTCGCTCACATACATCGATCTGGTACGATATGTTAATCTTTACAGAGAGCAGTTTACACATAAATCTGCATAAACTACAGCTTGATTCCCTATGCTCTGTGGCTTCCTCCGACCCACGTCTACAAAACTCTCGTATCACCATGCGAGATCTTAAGTATTCGACAGAAAAATATGTTTTCCCCCTCTCTGTTATGTTGTAGTTGTCATGATAACAAGACCTGTTGCATGTCACCTTCGTATTCATAACAAATTTGTAATTGGAGTGTTGAGAGTGGAATACAGAGCAATTTACACCTAAAGCTCTTTGCTTATCGACTAGATAATAGTTTTTTGGAGGCTCAATGTAAGGATATCATGGCAAGATGAGAATCTGAGCCATTATATTCTCATCCATTATATCTTTACCATGTACTGTGGCAAGATGAGAATACAAGCCATTATATCTTTACCATGGATCAGCAAACACCCAATATGATATCTAATGTGTGTCCTGAAAAATTTAGAAGAAGTAAAAGAAATCATTTACACGATTTTGTTAATGATTCCATTCAAGAGAGCTACGCCTATGTATTTTTAAGATTCCATCCATGAGGGAAGTTTTTTCAAGATTTCATTATAGAAAGTTTTTTATTTTGAGGGCCGAAAATTATAGCCAATCAAATTTGTAGAAATAATGAGGTAGTATTACTATGCCCTACGTAATGGTAGTGTGCAAACTCAATTTAGAGCAGATTCATGTGAAATTTGAGTAGACACATTTTGTAGTAGGTAATGGCCATTGATTGGAGCACTCATAATAGCGGGTGCTATTTAATCATAAAGCACTGTTGGAAATTTTAAATTTTTCTTTTTTTGAGAATGCCTAAATGGTGTTATGCTTGTCTAAAAATAGACATCATTAAATGAACTTTACAAAGATTTAAAGTATGTTTTTAATAAACAGAAAGTGATGAATGTATCTTACACATTTTGTAAGATATATTTACTATAAATAACAAGCATGTTTTTTTTTATGCCTTACTAAAAGTCATAATTTTTGTTTTTTGTTTTTGTGTTTTTGCAATTTTCTATGAATGAATTAAAATTCAATTGGCATCTTGACCATAAACCAAAATTTGAAAAGGTGTCTGATTCGTGCTAACTTTGTATGCTGTTCAAAATGCCCATAATGTAGCATGCAACTTACTTTTCCAATCTGATCGGCTTGCCTCAACATTTTTGGTCAAAATACTGCATAGAATCATGTTAGAAGATTCGACTTGTCCATTACCCCTTAGATAGTATGGTGTCCTAAATCGATAAATGACAAAATATTCTTCCATTAAGCATATGATTGTCTCATTGACAAAGTGAGTACCTCTAATACTTATGATCTCGATATGACATCTAAAGTAACAATGATGTTCTCATACAAAAAATTTGCAGTTGACTTTGCATCAACACGCACAACTCTTGCTTCAACCCATTTGATCAGGTAGTTTGTTGCCACAATAATATATTGCACTTGAGTACCATGTGTCGCTGGATGTATTAGACCAACATAGTCAAGTCTTCACGTCTCAAATGGCACTTGTGCTAAAACTGGATGTAATGGTTCATAATGTTGTTTTGTTGGATGATGTGCATGTTGACAAACATCACATGATTGAATAAACTTTCAGTATCCTTATGAATAGATGGCCACCAATAACTTGATTGCAAAGTCTTGCTATCTGTAATATCAGCTATAAAATGATCTTCTCCCATTCCATCATGCGATAACATGACTAGATTTGGTACTTTGTGTGGCAAAATACATCGTCGAAAATATAATCAGATTTTCTTTGGTACAACTGTCTTGCGACGACCGGTTGTGCCTTCACAATTAATCTTCGTTGTTGAACTTTTGTCAATGACTCATTAGGTTGACCATGCATCAGATATTCCACAATATCAGCTACTCACTCAAGTACTGCTTCCACATAAAATAATGCAGCATCAAGTAGCTCATCATCCACTTCAATATTAATTGGTGTTGAATGTATCCTTGACACATGATCTGCAATGTAATGTTGTCATGAAAATCAAACTCTCAACCATCTAGCAATATGACCAATATTGCATGGTGATGGTTGTAGAGATAGTAGTCAAGTAGCCTTCTGCCTGGGGGGGGGGGGGGGGGGGGGGGGGGGTTAGTTCCACTAGGATAGTTCTCTAACTAGATCTAGTTGCACAGATTAGTTGCTTTCCTAATCTAATTAAATCTAGTTGCACGGATTAGTTGCTTTCCTACTCTAACTCCACACTTTTGGATTTTCTGAATGCATACCCTGGAGGTTGATATGGAGTGAGAGCCTTGGGAGGACGAAGCTTGTTGCTCCTCTATTGATGGTGTCATACTCTACTCTGGCCCTTCCCAATGGTTTGTCTCTTGCCCCACTGCTTGTTGCCCTTGGTCTTGGTCGTCATTTGTGTGAAAGATTTCAGATCCTTAAGATCAAATCTACTTGAATGATCTTTGGTTAGAAAGAGAAATACACTACCAATTTCACCAATGTAGAAAAATCAGCATCTACACACAATTTGAGATGCAAACACTAATAGAACTTGATCAAACTTGAATGAAATGATTATGTACTATTGTTGTCCATACAAAACTAGCAAGCTACTGTATTTCACATGTGTGGATCCAAAAATAGCAAATATAGATCATTCTACACATAGAATTGCAAGCAATCCCCAAGATAGTGCACCAATGGATAGTAGAACCCAAGAGAACCATGTATAAGCATGAAATGAGATAGAGAAGAGAGAATATGACTATCTTCACGAGTTACATCCTTTTATAGCAGGTCCAAACCCTATTTGGCCACTTGGCTTTCCCACCAAAATGCTAACCCTACCAATTTTGGGTCTAGATTCAATGTACCCAACTTATTCAAATTGAATCTACTCAAACTCGCATTCTATCTTTCCCACACTTTCAAAAAGTGTTTATTCAAATGAAATTTAGACTAATGAACTTTGAAAAGTCAACCTCTAAGTCTAAAACAAGTTTTGGCCTCAATATGCCAAATATGGAAATATTGCAAAATGTGATGAAACTAGTTGAATCTTTCACACTCCCTCTTCAACTAATTTTAGCATAGACTTTGATAATACTCCAAGTGAAGTCCTATGCTTCATGAACAAGTCTTTTCCCAATGCTTTGGTGAAGATATCAGCTACACATTCCCTTGAAGACACATGTTGAAGCTCCACCTCCTTTGCAATGACTCGCTCCCTCACAAAATGATATTGTATCTCAATATGCTTGCTCCTAGCATGAAAGATAGGATTGGATGCCATTCTTTGGGCTGATTGATTGTCACAAAAAATGATTAAGCTCTTTGAAAAATCCAGCAAGTGAAGATCCTTGATCATCCTCTTGATCCATACCATCTCCTTTGTGCAATGTGTAAGAGCTTTGTACTCGGCCTCACTAGATGACAATGAGATAGTGGCTTGTTTCTTTGACATCCATGATATAGCTCCATCACCTATAAAAATACAATAAGAACTAATGGATTTCCTCCATTACATCTCCAGCATAGTCCGAATCTGAAAAACCAAAAAGATTAGGTGATGATCCCTCATACAATATGCCAAAATCTTGAGTTCCAATGATGTACCTCAAAACTCGCTTTCCTAGCTTCCAATGTTTCTAGCATAGTTTTTGCCAATAGAACTTTGATCCATCATAAGAATGATCTTCTTCCTAAGAATAGATCTCCTTTCAATAATTATGTAATGCTCAAAATAGAAACAACCATAATTGATATAGAGAATAGTGTCCACTTGGGATGCTTCACTATTTCTTACATCAATTTTACATGTAAAAATGTGACTAGAACATGAAGAATCAAATAGAATGTAAATGAAATGATTCCACCATGCTTCCAACTCTGAACTCTCTGGAAAAATATAGCAAACAAACAATAAATGTGAGTGATCAACTTTTGCTTGCATGTCTCCTCCTCCTTTGTCCTTTGTTGCCTTGTATCCACCATGATACTCCATGAATGAGCCTCCATCTTCATCTTGCCACAAGAAACCATCAAACCTTGGAAATCCATCAGTAGGTGAGTACATTAATGATGCAAATCCAGCACCACATTACTCCATAAACCAAGTAGTTTGCACTAGTCCATCTTCAAGATCTACTTGACACAAGAAAATGACCATGAATTCACCAAAAATTGACAATCTCCAAGTATTGGCACCAAGTAGCTCAACACTTGAGAACTTAGCCATGGATGAGTGACATAATGAAACTCCAATAGCTTAATTTCCATCAGCAAAATCAGCCAAGAATGCTAGTACAAATCCAACATCAAAACAATGCTCACCAATGTAGCTAGTTTTACCATATCTTGACAATTTGCACACATCCACATGAAATTGCTCAAACATGAGATAGAAAAAGTAAAGTAAACTTGAACAACACTTCCTTGATGCTCCTTTGACCTTACTTGAGTCTTCAATATGCTACAAAAATAGATCCATAACACCTTTGCCAATTACCTCTCCTTTGATGTTCTTGACTAGCTCCAAATTGCCAACTTTCCTTTTGACTAGTTGAAGCACTTTGAGATCAACCTCTTGATATTCAACTTGATCATCAAAGTCATTGAACAAACTTTGTTTTCCAGATCCAATACTTGATTTTACAGCAAGACAACATCCTTCCACTTGCATAGCTCCATGTACACAAGAAGATCTTCCAAAAGATGTTCCACTCTTCATAAGAGATCGATACTCAAGATCCATTGCTTGGATCCACTCCTCTTCTTTCCTTGCTTGATCTACACTTGTAGGCTCATCCAAAGAGGTTACGAAAGCAACATAATTTTCAGAAACTACTTGCTTACCCTTCTGATCATATGTGAGCCTTGAAGGTACTTGTCTTTCTCTTGATGTTCTCCTTGGCTTTTGACTTGATGAAGGTCCATCATCACCACCATCCAAAGTAGGATCCTTCTCATCAACATCAAGAATGTTAGATCCATCTACTTTACCATCAATCATGCTTGAAGACACCTTTGGAATGTTTCCCTCATCAAAAATGACATCTCTACCAACAATCACTTTGTTAGTAGAAGGAATGTAAACCTTGTAGGCTTTACTCACCTCACTATATCCAACAAAAATACCTCTTCTTGAAGATGGATCCTCCTTGGTTCTATCATCAAGAGTAATATTGACATAGCATGTGCATCCAAAGGTTCTTAGAAAGTTGACACTCGGCCTCCTCTTGAATAGCATCTCAAAAGGTGTCCTTCCATCCAAAATAGCACTCGGCCACCTATTGCACAAGAAATTGGCACACAACAAAGCTTGATCCCAAAATGGTTTGTCAAGATTAGCACTTAACCTCATAGCTTTAGCACTTTCACATAAAGTCCTATTCTTCCTTTCAGCCACTTCATTTTGTTGTGGGGTCCTTGATGTTGTATACTCCCTCTTGATCCCATGCTCATCACAAAAGGCCTTGAACTTGTTAGATATGCACTCACCACCATTGTCACCTCTCAAGCACTTGATCTTTGTGGAGAATTGGTTCTCCCTTGCATTCTTGAACTTGAAAAAGACATCATACACTTCATCCTTGCTCTTTAGTAGATAGATCCACAAAATCTACTAAAATCATCAATGAATGTTACATACATCTTAGCTCCACTATTGCTAATTGTAGTAAATCCATGAATATCCGAATGTACAAGTTGAAAATGCTTTCTAGATCTAGAAATAGATCTAGTATAAGGTAGTCTATGTGACTTAGACAAAGCACAAGACTCACAAACATGCTTGTCATTACCTAAGGAACTTGGAAGACCAATCACAACCTTCTTCCTTGCCATTACCTCCAATGACTTGAAGTTGAGGTGTCCCATCCTTTTGTGCCAAACCTCTTGAATAGAAATTTGCTCCCTTGCAACACATCCAACTTGGTTAGCAATAACACAAGCATCAAGTTTGAACAACTTCCCTTGTCTTTTACCTTTTCCAATCAAGACATCCTTCCTTTTGATCAAACAAGCATCTCCATCAAACTCCACCTTGAGGCCCTTACTTAGCATTTGACTCACACTAAGCAAATTCTTGGTAATAGATGGAATAAACAAGACATCCTCCAAATGAACATTCCTATTTGTAGAGAGAGAAATAGGAATTGTGCCAATCCCTTTGATTGCACACTCACCATCATTGGCCGTGTAGATCACCCTCTTGTCATCTCCATATGCCAACAAAGAAGTGAAGTACTCTTTGTGAAAGGTCATGTGTGAACTTGCTCCACTATCAATCCACCAAGGATCTAGATCTCCATCATTAGCAAGCATACATGAAGACATCACAAAAGCATCATCATTTGCATCTTGCACATCCAAACCATCCTCATCAAGAGTAAGATTACCTTGCTTGTCTCCTTGATCTCTCTTCTTCTTGTAGCACTCATTGCAAAGTGTCCTTTGATGCCACAATAGAAGCACTTGAGCTTTGATCTATCCTTCTTTTTGCCACTTGAAGAAGCATCCACTTGATCTTTCCCTTTAGACCATTTGCTTTTGGTTTTGCCCTTGAATTTGCCCTTTGTGAACATAGCATCCTCTTGAAGTGTCGATGTAGATCCCATTCTTGCTTGAAGCCTATATTCCTCATTGATCAAGATCTCTTGAAGATCCATCAAACTTGGCAAAGTCTTTTGAATAGCAATACTTTGAACAATGTTAGCATGAGCATCCAACAAGCCATTAAGAATCACTTGAATAAGCTCTCCTTCCTTAATGCTTTCATCTATGCAAGCTAACTCATCATTCAATGCTTTCATTCTCAAAACAAAAGTACTTGGACTTTCTTCATTCTTTTGCAAACAAGAAAAGATTTGCTTTCTTAAAGTCAACACTCTAGAAGTAGACTTGGATTCATAAAGCTTCTTCAATGAATTCCAAGCTTCCAAAGATGATGTGCACTTACGAACTTCCTTCAGAAGTTCATTGGTAACATTCATCTTTATCATGTGTAGAGCCTTCTTGGCCCTCTTGTCATACCTCAATTGATCTTGTTGTGTTGCTGGTCTCTCCTCCAATCCTACAACAATATCCAAAACGTCATTCATCTCAAGAAGTGACTCCATCCTCACTTTCCATAATGAATAGTTACTTGAGGTAAGCCTATCATTGGCTTCCAACATGACTCCAATTGAGGTTGCCATGTAGCAATGACCTGATCTTCTCTTTCAACCTGTTTCAATGCACAAAGCACTCCTTTGAACAACAACAAATGCTTTCAAAAGAAATCACCAAGATTTGAAACTATCTCACAAATTCTCTTCTAGCACTTATCCAAGCAAATCAACACATAGAATCGTGGAATCTTGATCAACCTATGATCTATCCTCAATCTAATGACTTTTGCCACTTCCTAAGATTGAAACACACTCAAATGAAGTCCAGCAACCTCACTATCTAGAGATCCAATCAAAATTAGGGTTTTGACAAAATCACAAAAAATTGACTTTCCAAATCTACATGCAAATGCTGAAAATTTGATATGCAATCTATAAGCCACCACTTAGGCTGAACCAATGATCCAAAAATCGGCCAAATCCAGCATGTGAATTCAAAAAACGGAATCGAACAAGTATATTGACCTATTTAGTGTTTTGATCTACAAAAGATCCAATCTACAAAAGCAAAAAATCCGATTTTGATGTAGAATCCTCTCTAGCATGCTCTCGACTTGATATCTTCAGCAAGCTGGTAAAGCACATTTTTCTCTCTCTAGGATTTTCTCTTTCTAGAAAGTCATTTTCTCTCTCTAGATTTTATTGATGCCCAGGCTTCCTTTAATCATGCCTAGATCGTGTGAGGTGATTGCACATCGATCTAAGCTCTCTAGACTCCGCTAGAACCGATCAAAGATTTTCAACCATAGGAACTTGGCGCCGGCTGGATTCTGGTCACAGTGGCGCCGGGAGCGGCGCCGACGCCATTGGCGCCGGGAGCAGCAAGGGCGCTGCTGGCGCCGGGGACATAGCTGGCGCCGAAAATAAAGCTTGTAAAAGTAGCTTTACAACATCCACCCCACCTTTATAAAATCTGATGTCCTCATCAAATGTCAGATTAAAGTAAAGGTGTCTCCCAATTAAAATGACTATACATTTAAGCTACTTGGCACAGTACTCAATTTACTGGCCACTTTTTATTAACATTGAAGCTGGCACACCACAAGTCGGAGGCTCAACTCTTTGTACTGAAAAATTACATAACTTGAAAAAAATATCTTTGTTTGGGAAAAGCGTAGATTTGATATCGCTTTCGTAAAACCCGAGAGCCTTATTAACTGGTGACAGAGGCCTTTCTTAGAAATGTACGCCCCTGTCGCTTCTGACTTTCGACTTTGGAACTCCTTTGAGCTCCTGATTTGTCCTTGATGCACTTTGTGTTGAGCTCCCTGAGCTCCAGATTTGTTCGGTTCCGCACAGGTATCAAGGCTCCCTGAGCCGAAGGATTTATTGTTTGATTGCCCACTTTATGGTCCACTCTGTGCCTTGTTGCTTCTGCACCTTGATTTCTCTCCTTGTCCCAGCCTGATCTTGATACTTTTCCATCTTGGCTCTTTAAGGTAGGCAAAGATTGAGTACTCCGCAATGCACCTCTCACTTACCTTGAAGTAGCTCTTTGAATCAGCCCAAATGTAACCATTGACCTTATGGAAAGCCAAAGGGTCGCACCAGTTTGATCCGCATCCGAACTATCTCTTCGCGTTTGTTTGAAGCACCATGTCCATCGCGCAAAACTTGACTTTCACAATTCCATCACTGGTCAGTTGCCTCACACTCAAAACAAGAAGTGTACATCGAGCTTGGCTTCAAGTAGCTCTCTTTGAATCAGATACATGCACCTAGAGTTTGCACTAGTCCGATCTCAACACGAACTATCCCTTAGCGTCCGTTCGAAATACCAAGTCTCTCATGCAAGACTCAACTTTCACAGTTCCTTCATTGATCAGCTGCCTTACACGTAACACAAGCCAGCGTACTCATATGTTTCCTCATCATTGCTGGTCCAGCGAAAGCGTATAACAAACTTTCCTTTCCACAACAAAAACTTGTCAACTTATTAGGTCCAAAGTTCGCCAGTCTCCTCGTGTGAGTATGGCTAGGTCACCTTGAATTTGCCCCCATTTTGATCAACTTTCATTCAAAATTTGCCCCAAGAGAGAGGTGTGTGTGATAGTTCCCCTCCACTTATAAAATCAGCTGATCAGACTTAGAGTAGAGTTCTTCAGACAAAAAGCCTTTCCAATACTTTGCTTCGCATCTGCTAGAATTATGGCTCGATCCAACTTGTTGCCAATCTCTGAAGTCTTTTCCCCTTTGAGGAAAAACCCAACTGATACTGGATATCACCCATGCTCAGTGAGTTTCAGTTCCGAAGGTGGCCGTCCCAAAATGAAGACCAACTGCTCCATAGAAGATCTCCCCTGAAATTGCCCTTTCCAACTTTTGACTTCCTGCTTGCGTCTGGTGGGCGTTGTCGCAAATGAAACTAACCCAAGAAACAGGCTAGCCATCCATCCTTTGCAAACATTGAGTCGTTTCGTTGTCGTTCACGTGTGATTACTTAAACTGCAAATCCGCCCCACAGATTCTGTAGTCCTCTTTGTTTGATGGTATCAGCCTTCAAAAGAAAAGGTTCCTTCTCGAGCCATCAGCTCCTTGTATCACAAGCAATCATGCAAACTAGGCAAAGCACGAGTACTAAGACTCACCACGAATACATACAAGTAAGACACTCAGGCAAGTTTACTAACAAGTAACAAAGACAAGGTCCCCCTTTGAGATGGTCCTGCCAACGGACCTTTGCCTGGCCGCGCCCATACAAATCGATCACAGAATCAGCCCACATAGGACACCCCTCCAACCATCCGTGCTTTCACCATTAACTAGCACATTGCCTCAGTCACGCCCTACCACTTTTTGGTCGATAGCCCTTATAACTAAACGATCGGCAGCTATCCTTGAATATACCACCCCCGTGGACGCACCCGTGCTTTCACCGTCAAGCAGCACATTGCCTCAGTAACGCCCCCACCAAATCTAGTCAATAGCCCTTATAGCTAAACGATCGGCAGCGTACCCCCCAATCGTGGACGCACCCGTGCTTTCACCGTTAGGCAGCACATTGCCTCAATAACGCCCCCACCAACTTTGGTCGATAGCCCTTATAGCTAAACGAATGGCAGCTATCCTTGAATATACCACCCCCGTGGACGCACCCGTGCTTCACCGTTAGGCAGCACATTGCCTCAGTAACGCCCCCACCAAATTTAGTCGATAGCCCTTATAGCTAAACGATCGGCAGCATACCACCCAAATCGTGGACGCACCCGTGCTTTCACCGTTAGGCAACACATTGCCTCAGTAACGCCCCCACCAAATTTGGTCGATAGCCCTTATAGCTAAACGAACGGTGGCCATCGCGAATATGTCACCCCGCACCCCACAAGGCACAGACCGTGCTTACACCATCCTAATGGCAGCACATTGCCTCATCTGTCCTACGTGCAGACGGCGCCAGGCCCGAACCGCGGAAACTGACAGTGCTTACACCTCAAGGGCAGCACTTTGACTCATCAAGCCCCCGTCCTGCCAACCACCCCGACCGTGGACGCACCCGTGCTTACACTGTGGGCAGCACCTTGCGCAACGGTTGTCCTGACAAATCCCAAAACGTGGCCATCCCTGTGAGACTTGCGTAGCTGACCGGCTAGTCGGCTCTGATACCACATGTAGCGCAGGCATCCCAAAGGGAGCCGGGAACCACGACTTAGCTTCCCAGCCTTCAACTCTTGCCATCCAAACCCACTTGACATACAAGCAGCCAACTCGCCAACAACGATCAGACTTAACCAACTTGAAGTTCCGAAAACCAACATTGAGATCCAACCTGGCGCCATGCCAGATCGGAGGTCCCGATGTGGGTGACTTCCCTCCAAGCAAGCCGCCCGACATACATCAAACTTAACCAACTCGAAGCTTCGTTACAAACGAGTAACATCCATTCCAAGCAAGCGGTCTGACTTACATCAGACTTAACCAACTGAAAGCTTCTTCACGAGCGCTGGAAGCCAACCTGGCGCCACGCCAGACTGGACAGCCATAAACAGGTAACATCCACCCAAGCAAGCCATCCAACTCAGCCGACAGGTTAGAGCCCGTTCTCCAAGAGCTTAACCCATTCACGTTCATGCAAGGAACACTCAGAACCACAAGCCGCGACAGATATGGAAACAACCAGTTCCTGGACCAAATGGTCCCGACAGCATACCGCTGGCGCCACGGACCGAATGGTCCTGACGGCATACCGCTGGCGTCCCGGGATACGACCCTCAGCTATGTGCCAAGTTAAAAATTTTGAAAACGGCCTTACAACTAGCGCTTTTACCGAACACTGAAACCCAGAAGGTAATCAGAGTCAGTTTGAAAAAATTCCCACTTTATTGATAAATCTGAGAAGGTTGCATTTCAAGTGTGTGACCGACCCTAGTCTCCGAGGCCGCTAGCATGCCAAGGCGAGAGCCATGACAACGTTCCAGCAAGGGAGGCTGAGACTTGGTTGGAGCTCGTCCTGAGTCGCAACCCGCACTCCCCTATAGTATTGGTGTGATTCGGCACCCCCCCTCATACCAAGCACTCTACCAAGCTAGTAAAGCACGTTTTTCTCTCTCTAGGATTTTCTCTTTCTAGAAAGTCATTTTCTCTCTCTAGATTTTATTGATCCCCAGGCTTCCTTTAATCATGCCTAGATCTTGTGAGGTGATTGCACATCGATCTGAGCTCTCTGGACTCCGCTAGAACCGATCAAAGATTTTTAGCCATAGGAACTTGGCGCCGGCTGGATTCTGGTCACAGTGGCGCCAGGAGCGGCGCCGGTGCCGTTGGTGCCAGGAGCAGTAGGGGCGCTGATGGCGCCGGGGACATACCTGGCGCCGATGGCGCCGGAAGTAAAGCTTGTAAAGGTAGCTTTACAACAGATACCATGTGAAAGATTTCAGATCCTTAAGATCCAATCTACTTGAATGATCTTTGGTTAAAAAGAGAAATACACTACCAATTTCACCAATGTAGAAAAATCAGCATCTACACACAATTTGAGATGCAAACACTAATAGAACTTGATCAAACTTGAATGAAATGATTATGTACTGTTGTTGTCCGTACAAAACCAGCAAGCTACTGTATTTCACACGTGTGGATCCAAAAATAGCACCAAGATAGTGCACCAATGGATAGTAGAACCCAAGAGAACCATGTATAAGCATGAAATGAGATAGAGAAGAGAGAAGATGACTCTCTCCACGAGTTACATCCTTTTATAGCAGGTCCAAACCCTATTTGGCCACTTGGCTTTCCCACCAAAATGCTAACCCTACCAATTTTGGGTCTAGATTCAATGTACCCAACTTATTCAAATTGAATCTACTCAAACTCGCATTCTATCTTTCCCACACTTTCAAAAAGTGTTTATTCAAATGAAATTTAAACTAATGAACTTTGAAAAGTCAACCTCTAAGTCTAAAACAAGTTTTGGCCTCAATATGCCAAATATGGAAATATTGCAAAATGTGATGAAACTAGTTGAATCTTTCACAATTTGTCGGTGCAGCTTCTAGTTGAGGTGGCGATGGAATTACCACTTGCAGTGCTGGTTGCTGCTATGCCATTTGATTTTTTTGTTGGAGCTGCTCGGTGCACAATTTCATATTATTCATAGCCAAATCGACTACATGGCCATCCAATTTCTATTTCGCATCCACCATGTCCTTGAGCATGGTGCCTAACTACTGGTAGGCCATCGTGATGTCCTGTGGAGCGGCTGTTGCGGAGGTAATGGTTGGGCCCTATTGTGGTGCAGCCCTTTCCTCTTCATGTTTGTCGCCCTCAATCAGGACCTCTGTTGGAACCAAGTCCTCTGGTGTGGTTGGATCAGCACACAGAGGTTAAGTAATAAAAACTATGATGACTTGTTGTTGTTTGCAAAGAATCTTGGATATTGACAGCTTAAGACAATGTCTCGAAACATCAAATCTTTTCACACATACTGCGAACTCATTTCAAGTCGATTATTAGATCTTGAAAGATCTGAAATGGTGATTAAAACTCCAAATGTAACAAATGACAAGTCTATATGCTCTGATACCATGTTGGAAAATCAAAGGATCAGAACCTTGAATTCTCTCGGTGCGTGGACTACTGGTGACTTAGTAGGCGAACACAAGAATAGAATAAATTTTGTGAAAGTGATGAGTAGACAGTCAAACAAGTCAATCAGATAGCTAGATAGAACGTAGAAAAGCATTGCAATATTGACACGCATCTGAACGCAGAAATAGACAGAGCTGTAATCAGATTAAGTATAACAAAATATACAAGTTAATAATGCAGGTGAGCACAAAATAGTAGTGGACATAACCACGTGCTTCACAAGGCTAATCATAATTCATAAAGGTCATGAGCCTATTACTGACAATCGGTCTGAAAAAAAAGAAAGAATCCATGTGCAAAGGCATCTACAATGTTTGTCTCACATGTTATAAATGAATGAACTGTGTGAGTCATTGGTGTGAGGGAGCATGAATGGGTCATGTACAATGTGTGTTTAAGAATGTCGTTGCTAGTGCATGAATCGTTCTAATTGTGTGTAGAACTACTTGTGATCAGTGGACATAATCGCTCAGAAAGAGAGCTACTTAACAATCACAAATGCAAGAGATTAAGCCAGTAATTGAGGTGTCATAGATCACCATGCATTGAGCAGAAACAAGACATAAAGAATGGCATTCTTTCAATAACAAAAATGAATGGCACAATAAAATATGTACATCAAATAATTGGATGGACAATACATTTGCACACAGCTACAATGTTGTCGTGTGAATCACTGACGTAGAGACGCCAACTACTGTAAATATAAATCACTAACATAGAAATGCCAGCTACCGTTAACTAGTATAGAAAAACAATGTGAATCTGTAGCAGTGTGCCACATTGTGAAATACTGCAAGACAATAAGTGATGGAAGGCGGAAACATCACAGCAGTAATACTACATGAATCACTGACATAGAAATGTCAACTGCTATTGCTTGCCACAGGAAGAACGTGAAACGTTGAGCAGGTCTGTCTCTCTTTTTTTTCAATCGCTCATTTACATATATAACAGCTGAAGACCTTGTGCTATCTTAACTTTACAATTACAAGATAGTTAACAGTTGCTAAACTGATCAATAGATCGATTCATTGTTGGAGCGTGAAGACGTAATGATGTGATACTTGGAATCCCTTGTAATATTTGCAGATGGAAGATGCGACACTCCTTGGCTTTCTGGCCTTTTGCCTTTAGTTTAAGGGCAACCTTCGCATTTGTAGGACACCGTCGACAGGGCACCTTGCAATTTTAAAAGCAAGTGTCTCATTTTTCGCCTGTCATATACTGCATGTAAAAATGCAATCGCATTTTTCGGATCAGATTGCTTTGCTAAATGCTCAGTGTCCATTTTTCGGCTGTCATAAACTGCATGTAAAAATGCAGTGTCGCATTTTTGCCTTTCTAGAAGTGTCGCAAAACACTTAGCGCTCAGGATGGCCTGAGGGCAAAAAGGCAACAGTGTTGGGAATTTTAGTGACAATGTCAGATTTTTCGCCTGTGGAAATTCCTGAGTAAAAATGCAGACTGTAACGACAACACGAGTAAAATGCAGACTTGTTTTGCCAATAGTTCTGCAGGAAGGTAGTAAACAAATCCTCATTTACCAATTGAATTTCAAGGAAATTCCAATAGACATAAGTGGATCACTCATGGTGAATTTTTGGCATGCATTGGCTTGATGGCTCTTCACAGCTCAAAATCACAAAGTTGTGCGAGTCAT
>MU834479.1:0-46648 GCA_029204225.1 Diphasiastrum complanatum | reverse complement strand
TTCTTGAACCCAAGTAAATTTCACGTTCTTCGTTATGAAGAAGGTTTAAAGACTCAGTCTGTTGTGGAACAACAGAGGAATCAATTGCCGTTGTTGGAATTGCATATCTGGTTGGCCACTGAAATTCTTCAGATATGTTTGCGTCTCCCAAATCAAGCAGATGTATTTCTTGCTCGTCAACGTCCACCAATGTCGATCAAACTTGTCAAAAAATTGGTATATTGTTTGAATGGTTGTTTCCAAAAAGTTTAATGCCGCAAATGGATCAATTGGTCGATGTTCCCTTTGAGCTTTTTGCTCTTCCAAGACAGAAGTTAGAGGACACAAAGGTGCAAGCTTAACTTGAGAAGAAGGCACAAATTGTAAAAAACCAATTCCTTCAGAAGGTAACCATGCCACAGAGTTAGAGAATTGTTTTCTCCACGATAATGTGATGCCACAAACATTATTAGCAATTTTGAACTGATGTTGGAAACTAATATAATCTATTGGTGCGATGCAATGTTCTTCCAACGTTTTGATGTAATTTCTAAAATCATATGTGCAACGTAATAAAACCACATCTGGTGCAGGGGTATATGAGTCCTCGAATACTCTATAAGACTAGTAAAGAAACAGTTTTTTTGCGTCTTAGCTTTTTCGAGAAGCAACTGAACATTTGGTCAATCTGATCATGAGTGTGACCCACCAATAAAAATCCTATTTTGATTTTCTTGAAAATCCTCAAAACAACTAACATTGATGAATATGCCAGCACTGTTTGATTTTTATTTTCTCTGGCAGTATTATCAAGTAGAGAATCTTAGGAAGACTATATACCAAATTCACTATTATTTTGTGAATTATAATAATGGTCAACTTTGGATCATTTCGAATATTAGGATAATTAAAATACACTTTAGATTGCAAAGTGCCATTGAATATAAGAGCACTAACCAAATAAACTTGAATAAAATCAACTTCGTTTAAATTCTTTGGCACTCTTACAAAATGCGGCATTAGTGTTTTCTTTTGATTTATCCCATCAATTATGAGACCCAAATACTTTTGAGAAAACTCCAAACACTTTTTTCGGTGTTTTGCAAGCTTTTGTTTTTCTGTTCTCTGTTGCTCTCTGTGGATTTGAAGTGACTTTGTAATGTCCACTAAAAAAATCACACACAAAATAAATGATTAAATTTAAGTAATTGGAAGCGCAAAAGAAATTTAAAATGAGTGAAACAAATTTAAATAACAAATTTTAGAAATTTCTTGGGACGTTTTTGCTTGTTCTCTGAGTGCTTTCAGTTGCTCACAAATAGTACAAACAAACATTCTAGATTTTTTTGAAATTTTTACTAGACCAAAATCTCTTCATGAAATAAGAATAACTTAGATGTTGAACATTCTTGGACATTGCAAAATCTTTTTACATCAAGAATATTTCCAATTTCATGAAATTGTTTGGAAGGTGAAAATACAGAGAATTTGGATATTTCTCGGTGTTCACATTAATGAAATGCGTTAAGTACGCTTTTGCGGTTAAGCAGTCCGGAGAAGCAGTTTGACCTTGAACAGAACCTTGAAGGCTTGGATCTTTTTGTAACCTCATGTGAATGCGGCCAAGTCTTGAGTTTCCAATTGCATGAACACCTTTGAAAGCTTTACGACAAACCTCAGTTGTTTCCAAGAAGTAAGCAAAACCTTTTCGATCAGGCCTTACAGGTGAACAAAGATAATAATTTTGATCATTTTTTGTCTTTGAAAAAAACTTTGATCAAATTTGCCTAATATTAGCAAAGCTTAACTTTTGTAAACACGAGGAAACACAACAACCTATGTTTCTGACTTTACGAATTTTTTGATATTCGAGCAATTGATTTTGATGTCCCATCATTTCATGACTTGCTTGTAAATCCCTTCGAAACTTGTATTTGCCTTTGGATTCTGCTTTGTAAGAGGAACTTGCTACATTAGCACCTAACAACTCTAGTGATATTGAAGTTAAACCTCTTATGTGTGCTTCTCGTATCTCATCTGCATCGTCTCCTTGATTTTCACTAGAAGGCTCTGCACTTTCAAAAATATCGTCTACATTAAAAAATATTGATCTTTTTGATTTCACAACATTGGATCTAATGGTTCTTTTTGCCTGTCTTGCCCTATTTAAAGAACAAGTTCTTTGACGTGGGATTGGAGACTTGAATTAATAACTGAGTGCTTGCTTGATTCTGAACCACTACAATTCTCATCCGAGGAAAAATAGTACACTGTTTGGGGATTCTCGAGACACAAAGATGAAGAATTAGTACAACATTCAATGGCTTGAATTGAACTTGGAGTCATTTCATGGTACATAGTTGTAACTTTAATGTCCGATGAAGAACTGGTAGAAACTACATCAAAGTAGGTTGGAGCGGGAGGAATTAAGGAAGACGAGCTTTCCATTGGGAAACTAGTCATATACATATTCACCTAAGAGACGCACAGGGTGATACCCAATCAGTATGTTGAACTTCATAAATGATACCAACATCCAACAATTTCTTAATATCTTCGTCGATCATCTCACGATAAACAGAGTTAGATCGATAAGGTTTAGCCCTAATAGGCTTAGCATTGTCTTCTAAAGGAATCCTATGGACCACTATTTCAGGTTGGATCCCTTTCATTTCTGTATAATTCTATGCAAATACATCCCTGTATTTGCGAAGTAAGGTCTCTAGATCAGCAAGTTGGGTTGATGACAAATGTGCACCAACATGAACTATTTGATCTATCTCCTTGTCAAGATCTTTAAGGTTTAGTGGAATGGTCTTAGCAGGTCCTTCAAAGGAGTTGGAATTTGGTGCAGGCTCCCGATGTGGCTGTGGTAACTGGATAACAACGTCATCCAGTGTAAAGTCTTTGAACTTCTGTGGAAGATCAAAAGGTGGGTCGACAAAAGTTTCGGGAACTTTGGGAATCATCTGAGTTGATTCACTACCGGACGTGGAAGCTTGGTCGGATTGTTTGGTTTCTGTCTCTTTGGACAAGGGCTTGATCGGTTGTTTAAGCTTCTCACGCATCTATTTTTGACGCTCGGTTAATTTTGTATCAATAACTTTAGTTTTTTTGTAACCGAGGTTTTTGTGATTTTTGAGTGGGCGGTGTTAACTTCTGGTAAATCTAAGATGACACAATCTATCACAAATTTGACACCGGCTATGCGAACTTTTATATTTGATAAATGACCGGCAGGGTCAGTAACTCATTGATGCAAAGTTGATATCGTGGTTGATCGAGGGTATGGAAGCCCCATGACTTTGCCAATGACAAGGCCATTATATTAACGCCTGATCCGCTATCTAGGATAGCAGATACTGCGGGATAATCTTTATAGGACAAAGGTAGGGTGATGCTAGTCCCCTTAGCAACACCTATATTCAACAGATTCATAGGAATCTAGAGAATTTCAGGAATCTCTTCTGTTTCCCATTGTTCATCAGGAATAGTAGGCAGCTGAAAACTTCGATGGAAATAACGTTGAAGCCCAGTGAAGGATTTTATTGCGGTATGAAACGGCATGGTGAGTTGGGCTTGTAGGAGGTCAGAAAATACTTCAAGTCCCTGTAGGGATTGCTCCTTTTCGGGGATATGAGCTGATAATAGACTTTCTGTATGTTCTTCCTCTCGCAAAAACTCATCTCGAAATTCATTTATTGCCTTTGTTCCATTGTTGGGTCCGGGTAGTCTTTTGGTAATGTGGAAGCCGTCAAATGGCTTCCATGTGGGTCAGCTAATTTTCCATGGTTTTGTTGTTGTTATTGTTGTTGGCGTTGTGCTCTAGTGAGAACTCTAACAGGTTCGGATGAGATATGACGTGCTAGAAAAATCATGTTAGGTTGTTTAGGACAATCCTTGAAACTGTGTTTACGGACACAGTCGGGACATTCCGCATGGTATTGGTTTTTAACTTTACAGTCAGCCATGAAATGTCCCGTTTCACCACAAATAAAGAAGCGGTTGCTCATTGGGCCTGTGGCAATAGCATAACCATCTTGGATGGCTAGCTGTGCTGGATTTTTTGGTGGTGTTTGTCAAAATATTGAAAAATCTATCTAATGTTGACAGTTTTTTGCTTAGTCTTACATAGGATTTGGTTTTGTACCCTTGATTGGTTCCTATAGTGAGAAGATAAGCAATTCTTTCATCCATCTTTTTTTATTTCCATCATTCTTTATGACTTCAATGGGTGTCTTTCTATTAGAAGCAAGTGAATGATCGTCAACCTCCAATTACTCAATTTGGAAGGTTAGAAATGAATCTGTCTTAATACTACAAGATGTGATGGATATTGTACTTGGCATTGAAGAAGAACCACAAATTTCTCAAGAAATTCCAAAGTACAAAAAGAGAGCTAGGATGGCTCTGCATTATATTAAGATGAATGTCTCAAATGGCATCTTAAGAGAAATTGGTGCTTGTACTAATGCCAAAGATGCTTGGGATACTCCCAAGTCTATCTATGAGGCAAATAATACTTCTAGACTTCTAACACTAAGAAACCAAATTTTTCAAAGTGTACAAAGAAGCGATGAATGTGCTTCAGCTTATGTAATGAGAGTTAAAGACCTCCATAGAGAATTGTCATGCATAGGAGACTCCATCAACCAAAATGAACTTGTTCAAGTCATACTTAATGGGTTAAAGGAGGAATATGACAACCTTGTTCAGAGTTATGCCATTAAGGAGGAGCTACCAAGTTTGGAAGCACTTCAAAGTGTGCTCATTTCTGAAGAATCAAGACAAGAGTATAAACTCTTGAAAATGGAGAGACTGTCTCTCAACATTGATGGTAAAGCTCTCTTTACCAAAGACAAGCACAAGACAAGAAGTAAGAATCAACACCAATCCTCTTCAAGCAAGAACAATCTTATTTCCAAGGAGAAAGGAGAAGAGGATGAGTCCTCTCAAGCTTCCACATCCAAGAAGAAGAAGAAGAAAAACATCAAGTGTTTCTTTTGTGGCAAGAAGGGGCATTATGCTACCAATTGCTTCAAGAAGAAGAGTCAATTCAAGCAAGCCAACATTTCTAATGAAGAGAAGGAAGATGCTCATGCAAGTGATGGAGAGGGATCTCTTATGGTCTCGAGTTTTTCTTCATCACCTTTCAAGAAGGATGGTTTGTGGTATATCGACAGTGGAGCTTCTTCACATATGTGTAGCTCCAAGCATTCTTTTTCATCTATGTCACCTTATGAAGGAGCCAAGAAGTCCATCTATACATCAAATGATCATGAGTGTGCTATTAAAGGCATAGGGACCATTCCCTTAAAGCTTTCTTCATCAAAAGTTCTTTCTCTGTCTAATGTACTTTTTGTTCCCAAGTTAACAAAAAATCTTATTAGCGTTGGGCAATTGTTTGATGGTGGACTAGATGTGAATTTCAATGTTGATACATGTACAATCAAGAAGCATGATGAGATCCTTGCATTTGGGTCTAGATATGGTGGAATCTACAAGCTTGATCCCAAAGAGTATGCTAACTCTTGTGATAGTGCCTTTGCTACTCATATGTCTTTGGAGGAACTATGGCATAGAAGGTTGGGACATCCTAGCTATAATTCTATGGTGTCCATGGTCAAGAAAGCCAAAGCTATTGGCTTGCCTAATCTTATCTCCAAGAATTTCAAGCCATGTGAGGCCTGTGCCATATCTAAGTCTCATAAGAAGACTTTTTCAAAGTCATCTATCAATACTACACATCCATTGGAGCTCATACACTTGGATGTGCACTTCTCATCTTCAAAGAGCAAGGGTGGTGCTACTTGCTTTGTAACTTTCATTGATGATTTCACTAGATTTACTTGGGTATATCTTCTAGCTTCAAAGTCTATGGTGTTTGACTATTTCCTAAAGTTCAAAGCTCTAATTGAAAAGCAATTTTTATACAAAATCAAGATTCTTAGAAGTGATGGAGGTGGTGAGTACACTTCCAATAAATTTCATGATTATTGTGAGCTTGAAGGCATTAAAAGGGAGTTTTCTTGTGCATATACACCATCTCAAAATGGGGTGGCTAAAAGAAAGAATAGAACACTGTGTGAATGTGCCAAAACCATTAGAATTGAGGCATCCTTGCCAAAAGACTTTTGGGGTGAGGCCATCAATTGTTCAAAATATCTTTGCAATCGACTCCCTCATGTTGCACTTGGAGGAAAGTCACCACATGAAGCACTCTATTTGAAGAAACCTAAGGTTGAACACCTTAGAGTATTTGGATGCACTTGCTTTGTCCATATTCCCTTGGAAACGAGAAAGAAGGATGATCCTTGTGCAAGCAAAGGAGTAATGGTTGGATATTCATCCAACAAGAAAGCCTATCGAATCTACATGCTCTCTACTTCTAAAGTAATTGATAGTAGAGATGTAGTTTTTCATGAAGATGAAAAGTCCAATCTTGGAGGGGCCGAGATCAAGCAACCTCAAAATCTATCACCTATTGTTATTGAAGACAATCAACATATGGAGGAGTCAAGATTTGAAGATGGAAGTCCTCGGATTTTCACTCCTAGAAGATCCATGAGGGAGAGATCCGAGCCCAAGAGGCTTACTTATGATGACAAAGGAAAACAAGTGGATCTTGAGTCCACTTATGCTTATTTTGTTTCTCACGAGGACCCAAAAATGTCCAAGAAGCCCTCAATACCAAGGAGTGGTATGAGGCCATGAAGATTGAATATGATGTCTTGATCACCAACCACACATGGGGCCTAACATGCATGTCATTGGATGCAAGTGGGTGTTCAAGATCAAGTACAATCATGATGGCTCCATCAACAAGTACAAGGCAAGATTATGTGCTAAAGGCTTTGCACAAATATATGGCCTTGACTATGAAGAAACCTTTGCTCCTGTAGCAAAGATGGTGACAATAAGAATCATTATCTCTCTTGCCTTATCCCATGGAGCAACATGTAAAAGATCTTATTAAAGGTGATGAAAGATCCTTTGAGGACATCACACTTTATAGAAGTCTTATAGGCTCTTTAATTTGGCTTACTATCACTAGACCCGATTTGAGCTATCATGTGCACAAATTGAGTCAATTTATGCAAGATCCCAAGATCCAACATTGGAAGATGGCCAAGAGAGTTCTAAGATATGTATCTTCTACTCAAGATTATGGGTTATTGTACAAGAATGAAGATCTAACCATTGTTGGCTATTCGGATTCCGATTTTGCAAGTGATAAAATGGATCGAAAGTCCATTAATGCATATACTATCTTTCTTGGAGGCAATCTTGTGTCTTGGCTTTCAAAAAAGCAAGATACCATATCTCTATCATCTTGTGAGGCCGAGTACAAAGCACTCAATACAACAACTAAAGAGGTGCTTTGGATCAAGAGGTTAATCATGGAGCTAAAGTGCATCAAAGAGAATGAACTTCCCTTGATCAAATGTGATAACATATCGGCACAAGCTCTTGCAAACAATCCTATTTTTCATGCAAGAAGCAAGCATATAGAAGTGGCACACCATTTTGTAAGGGAAAAGTTCATTGAAGGTGAAATCAACTTGGAACATGTCGACACATCTTCGTGTATTGCTGATCTTCTCACAAAGCCACTTTGCAAAAGTGCCTTCTCAAAGCATAGGTCTAATCTTGGTCTTATCTCAAGATCAATGCTTGATCCACATTAGATACATTTTTAGGAGGAGTGTCAAAATATTGAAAAATCTATCTATGTTGTGAGTAGGGGTCCTAAAAATGCCAAAGATGAATTGAGCTCTTTTGGCTTAGTAAAGACCCATCTTAGAATAAAATATTCAAGGTAGGTAGAAGTAGAAACTCGAGCTACCATAGGAATTGCCATTTGTACTTTACATGCCACATTTAATGCATGAAAAGACTAGGTGGCACAATTAGACATAGTGAGGTGGCTTGAATAAGTCTAGATAGCTTGAGAGGTGGATCTACAGCTTCAATTCAACTCAAAGTAGGAGGAGAGTCCATGGATATTATATATATGTGATGTACTCTCATTGAGAAAATGATGAAATTTGTGTGTAATGCAAATTTGGAGACAAGCTCTTTGTGCCCTCTTTCTCTCCACGAGTTTTGTACTTCCTATTTTCTCTCTCTAGTTGAGTTGAGGCATTTATGATGCTTAGTCTTATGTTTTGTTGACAGGTCTTGCTTGTAACACAATAATATTGCTTGTATGATCAGCTTTCCTATTGACAACCAATGCTAGTCTGATCTTTATGTTATTATTGGGCTTAGGAGATAAAAAATACATGTGTAGGGCGTCGCACACGTGTGAATTCAGCAATGTTGAATACTCATCTCGTTTGCATGAGCATGAGTTGTCTGTTTGATAATGTTGAGAACTAATAGATGGAAGTGTTGTATCTTGATGATAGGAGTGATCATAGGAGTTTTCAACAAGATGTGTATGTGCAGACTCTCGAGAATTGCGATGTTTTTTTGTGCTCCTATCTCGGGTTGTCCTCGTGGAGGTGGTCCTAAGAGTGCCAGCTGTGGTTGAGGTTCATGTCAAGGTTGTATGGGCAACTCTTGCATATGGATTTGGTTGTTTCGTGGTGGATAGTGCGTATGTTGGTTCTGTGAAACAAATGGTTGTCGAGGAGGTTGATAATGTCCTCCTTCCTGACTGCTTGTGAGGCTGGTTCCTCGGGTTATAATAGCAATAAAGAGAGGTATGTCCCTCAACAGTGAGGGCACCACGTGTTCTCTCATCTATGGTGGATTTGGCCAATGGGTAACTGACCCAGCATCGAACTCTGGATAGACTTAAGAGTGTTTTGAAACTCTTTTGTGAGTTTCTCTATCTGTTGTTGATGTTGCTGGTTAAGCAACTTCATATGTGTTTTCCACAACTGTTCTCGAGTTTCATCGTTTGGTCGAGCTTCTTGGACAGCACGATGTGCTCTCCATTCACGTGGTTCATCGACACCAGAGCCCTCGTCTTCCTCGCGAATGGCATTAGACATGGTTTGTTTCAATGATGTATATTCATCATTGGAATGAAGTTCACGTCTTATCCATCGTGGGAGTCCAACGAGGAACCAAATTATGAGCATAGAATTAGTGGGTTGTTCTTGTACCTGACTTTTTAATCTTTTAAATCGTTCAATATAGTCACGTACTTTCTCATCTTTTGTCATTTTGATGTTACTTAGCTTGACAAAAGGACTTTCTATCAAGCGAAATGGCTTGAAGCATTTGATAAAGGCCTCCTTCAAGAGTGACCAGTCACGTTTATCTTCACGATCAAGGTTAAAAAACCACTCTCGTGCTCGATCGATCATGGTCATCGAAAAGACCTGTACCATGGCTTCCGGTGATGTCTTGCCATAGACGTCACATGCGTTCTCAAAGACTTGAAGAAATATTTGAGGATCAGTGTTACCATCGTACTTAGGTAAATCTAGCTTTGGGGTACGTTTTTTAGTACGTGGAACAGTATTCGCAAAAGCTTCATTTAAGAGAGCTCGTGCATTTGAAGATTCGGCAGCATGAAAATGTGGTCGTTCATATGGAGCTTCATAATGCATGGGTTCCCATCTGTCGAATGATTTGGTGGACGGCTCTTGGACTTGGGATCTCATCCGGGAATATTTGTTAAACCGAGCCTATTCGGTGGATGGGGAGACCATCTCTGGTGGATAGTCCTCCGTAGAATTCGGATCATAAGGGCGATCCATAACAACTTGCAGAGTACCGTAGGATTGTGTAAATAGGCTCTTGGACGCTTGTTGTGGTGGATACGGGTGTTGAAATGTGGTTGCTACGAGTCCACGGTTGATGCGAGTGCAAACCTACCAGTGGCGGTTGAGACGGCTAAATGTGGTGAAATGATTGAATGCGGGTGTTACTGTTGATTGTGGTGTGAAGACGCTCAGGTTGGAGGTGACTAAGGCCGCTATGGCTGAACGGTGGATGTGGTTGAATGTGTGTGAGTGTTGCTGCGATTTCTACAGTGTGAGAATGGAGACGATTGGATTGTAGTGGGTGGGGATGGTTTGCGGTCCGTACAGTTTGCGATGGATTGCGGTCCCTACGGGTTGCGACAATTTGCGGTCAATTGCGGTGTATTGCGATTGGTTGCGGTGTATGTTATCTGCGTGGATCGTAGGCAAATGTAGATGGTGGAGTGGTGAATTCAGATGTGGCAGTTGATGGTGGGCTATGTGTGGTGTTTTTTGAGTTAGGTGTGGTGCAGTTGTTTGCGGATGCAGGCAATTGGGGTGCAATTTGTGGTGCGTGAAGGGTGACTGTAGGCAGTATGCGGATTGGTGGCGATGGTTGGCGGTCTGCTGGATTGCAATCAGTTGTGGTTAGTTACGGGCTAGTGTATCGTGGTCACCTGGGATCTGTTGCAGTGACGGTGGTTAGTTAGGATTTGCGGGTCAAGGTAATCAGTATAGATTGATGTGTGCGTGTGTTGAATATGCTCGGGTTGTAGGGGAATGAGGCTGCTACGGTTGAAGAGTATATGGCTTGCGGTTTCCACGGGTCGAGAATGGAGATGAGTGGATTGTGGAGTTGTGCGGTGATTTGCGGGCCGAACGATTTACGAAGGATGAGTGTGGTTTGCGGCGGTTTACGATCCGTACGGTATGGTGGATTACGATGCCTACGGGTTAAGATGGATGATTGTTCCTACGGGTGAAAACGGGTGGTGCGATAGCTGGGATACGATTGGTATCGTTGGAAGATTAAAAGTATGTGATTGCGGTCCCGACGGTGCAATTGTGGAGGTTGTGTGTTTGTGGTTGTTACGATAGATGTGGTGCTGTTGTTGACGATGGTTGCAACTCACGGTGATCACTACGGTGTAACGTAGTTGTGTGCGATGGCTACGGATCAAGCAGTCGCTACAGCTGTGAGTCGGTTCAATGCGGTTGTAATTCGTGTAGTGCGGTTGGAAAGCAAGGGGACTATGGTTGAGGGCGGGTAGGATGGTGGACGGAATTGGCAAGTGAATACGGTATCTGTTCAGTGGCTACAGTGCAAAGACTGAAGCAATGGGAGTTTTGTTGAGTGTATTCCCTACGGCTCAATGTAGTTCTCACGGTGCACGGTGCACTACGATTGTTACAGCTGGAAGGTAGTTGCAATGATTGTAGTGTGTTTGATTATGGTCTCAATGGTTCAAGGGTCGCTTGAGATCAAAGATCATTCGTCGGTTGAGAACTGACGCGAGGGCGTTGGTCGAGATCTGACGCGAGGTTGTCGATTGACATTTGACGCAAGGGTGTCAATCGAGTTCTGACGCGAGGTCGTCGGTTGAGATCTGACGCGAAGCGTCGGTCGAGATTGGAACGAAAACTGTCGGTCGAGATCTGACGCAAGGTCGTCACTTGAGATCTGATGAGAAACGTCGGTCCAGATTGTAACGAAAGCTGTCGGTCGAGATCTGACGTGAAGCGTCGGTCGAGATTGTAACGGAAGCTGTCGGTCGAGAAGTGATGCGAGGTCATCGGTCGAGGTCTGACTCAAAGCGTCGGTCGAGACGTGAGCAAATGCGTCGGTTGAGATGTAACTCAAGACGTGGCAGGATTGTTCTGTAGTGGCTCGGTCGAGAGTTGATGTGTAGCGGTCCGGTCCAAACAAGAGTCGTGACTCGGTTGGAGAAGGAGCGTGAAGCGTTGGTTGAGAACTAAGCTGCACGCTAGTCAGGATGAAAATGGTGAGCTCTGTAATGAAGGTGTGGAAGTCCTAAGAGCAATGGTTTTGCCACATAGATTGAAAAGGTTTGGGACGGTTTAATGTCTATGTAGCTGCGGAATGGCACCAAATGTTCACATATTCACTGAATCTGTGAACATGGTTTTGTTGTTTCTTTTACTTCTTCTTCGTTCTTCTGTAGTTATGGTTCTTACGGTTCTTCCTCTTATTAGAACAGTTACAAAACAGAAGCGTTACTCAGATTGCAATGTGTATTTCCCAGCCTGTCAGTGGGAGTCACGGATCCAATACTCAGCTACATGCATAAACCAGTCATGTAACCAGACATAGCTCAAGAAGATCAATATTCTAAAACAAGGAGCAATCCTTCCACTATCTACTAAATCAGAAAGCGATCAAGAACAAGATTAACTACGGAAACAAGGAACAAGAGACAAGTAACTAGATTTCTAACAACATTTTAACAGTCTAAGAATCAAGAAACACTCATTTCTTGATGCCTAGATTGCTCAAGAACAATCAAGAACTGGAATGTAAGAAAGTATGCAAGATCTACACCACTATTCCAGTCTATTTAGTTTACTTGAGTGCTGATTCCTACCTTATTCCACAAACAAGAAATGAATCCTACAACTAAGCAAGAAACAAGGAAACAAGAAACTAGTTAATCCACAATACAAGGAAATCAAGCATGCTCATAGAAACTTCACTCAAGAACATTGCCATGAACAAGGAGCTTAGCAATTATCAAGAAATCATGGAGGATCTTCTTTATTTGCTCAAGAGAACTTGACAATACATTCAAAGCTCCCTCACAAGAGAGGGGGGCCCTTAAATAAGCAAGAAGGCTGCCCATGTGGAGCCCAAGTGGCAATTCCACCACATTAGCAGTTACATGTGGAATTTGCCCTTCCACTAAAGGTCACCATCAAAAGGTGGCTCACTCTAAGAAAGAAGGATGGTGATCCTAGTCTGTGGATCATGGTTGGATGCTTATCCACCAAGGAAGGCTACATAGCCTTCACACTCTCTATCTCGAAGGTGTTTGAGCATGGAGAAGTTCTTGGTTTTGAAGATCTATTTTCTATCTTGGAAGTGGCCTAGAGCACAGTGTCTCATAGTGCATCACAAGTCATTACTATGGCAATTAATCAAGTTGTGATGAGGTCAAGGTTTGAGGAGGAGTATCCTCAACATGCATGTCCAAGAAGATCTTCATCATTGTACAAGGCCGAGTCCTTGTTGATCTTATTTCATGGAAAAGAAAAGATAAGTAAAGGTGGTATTCATTTTGTTTTACTCACCTATTGTTCTTTTTCTTTGATTAATGATGTATCTTGCTTAATTGAGATTTGCTTATCTCAAAGATCAAGTAAGACTATTCTGTTTTTGAATGAAGTCTTTAGTTTGGAATTAATTCTTGTCTTTTGTGACTTGATTATGTTTCCAAAACATCTAGAAAGCAAGATGTTGTACCATCATTTGTATGATCTTAAATTGAGTAAGAGCAAGTATGAGTTTAGTACTCATAGTTTGAAAAAAGGAGTTTTTTCATGTATTGAGGCATATTGTAAACTTCTTTTGAGGTTAAGTGAAGCATCCACTGAGGACACTTACACCCTCAAGAAAGTATTTAGCCTTGATTTGATCAAGTTTGAGTATGGTTTCAAGATTAGATCCATTCTAGATAGAGTTCATATTTTTTGGACTAGTGAAGCTAGTATGCTTAATCTTGAATATTGCTCATGGTACAATCTTGATCTGTATGATCTTTGTGGTCATGATGAGGCATGGAAGCCTCGGTTTTTTCAGTTTTTCTTGAAGCCAAATTCATGCATGTGGACTTTGCATACCCAGGATCAACATCAGACATGCAGGAGGTACATTGGAATAGTAGCAGGTTGGTGGAATATAAAGGCATTTGAAAAAGATTTCTATCAAAGAGAGCTTATCGTGGATTTGGTAAGCATACTGCTAGGATGGATTCTTTGTTCATCTTCACTTCAAATGCAAAGCAAAGAATCCAAACTCAAAGGATCTTCACCAACATCAGATAGATATATTTTAAGGAGGAGTGTTAAAAATTGTAAAACATATCTATCATCTGTTGTTAATGTTTGGGGGATCCTACCCATGTAAATATTTTGTACATATCCAAGGTATGTGAATTGAGCACATATCCTTGTAGAATAGGGCGAGTTTGGGTTAGGTAGATCAAATTCCAGTGACATGCATAAAGTCTAGTTGGTCTAGTATGATATGCAATAATGTTGACAATGTCTAATTTGACATGCATATAGAGATTCACACGGAATTGGTCAATTATGACCTTGTAGAAACTCGAGCCACAATAAATGCATAATGTCCTAAGTTTCCATAGTGACATGCAAAGCATGCAATCACTCTAATGGACACATGCATGTAGATTTGTACATGGCTAGTTGAGAAATTGCCATTTGGAGAAAGTAGGTAGAAGTTAGGTGCAACATGTGCATGCTAGCAGTTAGGTGTCAAATTAATAGTTGTTTGCACTTGAATAGGTGTAGGATGTGCATTGAATGCAAGGAGTACCACGAATTTTGTCTCTCCTATATATGTACATATCATTCTCGTTCACAAAGTAATGAAGAACCAAAGTTTTGTAGCTATCTCATGCTTGGTTGGATCTAAACTGTTTTTCTTGTTATCTCTCTAGCTTTCTCTCTCTAACTCGTGTTGAAGCTAATGCGAAAACACTATAAGGTTGTACTTTTAATCATTCTTTGATTCATTACTATCATAGTCTATTGATTAGCATGCTAGATTGTGAATTAGCCATATCTTCTGAACTAGATCTTGTTGAACAATCTAGAATCAGGGTACTGTGCCAATCACAAAGCTTAATCAAGATCAGTCACTCTTGTGGACATTCCCCACACGTGTGAATTCTGGAATTCTCAACATGACCGTCACCTACGCAATAAAGATCTACACTTAGGTGACCGAGTGCTTCTTTATACATCAAAAAAGCACCCTGACAAATTGAAATTCAGAAGTGAGGGGCCGTATGTTATTAATAAAATCTTTCCTAATGGTGCAGTCCAGTTGCAAACACTTGACGGAATCCTCCTAGACACTGTCGTAAACAGTGGTCGTCTAAGGCGGTATTACAAAGAGTTGTTTTTTGTTGACCCAATTTAACATCTTTTTCTTAGTATATATTTTACATTTTTTATTCTTTCTTTCTATTTTTCTTATGTTCTTGCTTGTAGTTCTAGTTTTGCATGCCTATTTTTCACCTCGTTCCTTGTTTATACTCCATACCATTACTTATGTACTTTCTATGCATTCTCTTCTTCCTGTACATACTCATGGGTCATGGGATGTTCTAGATCAACAAATGATTGGCTACACCATCGGAAATGATTCTCACACTTTAGCCACCTCATCTCTGTCTAACTGGTATCTCAAGCATACAAACATTCATGGGGATACACTCTTTTCATAAGAACTTCTACTCTAGGCCACAGTCATATTTTCCCCTTGAAGTTCTTCACTTGCATCACACATATCCATTCCTTCATATTGGGATTTTGTCAAATCTCAACCGACGGGATCCGCTCAAATCTCAACCGACGGGATCCATTCAAATATCAACCGACGGGATCCGCTCAAATCTCAATCGACGGAATCCGCTCAAATCTCAACCGACGGGATTCGCTTAGATCTCAATCGATGGATTTTTATCAGATCTCGACCAACATGACTCTCTCAGATCTCGACCGACGCGACTCCATCAAATCTTGACCGATGCTTCTCATTCAAAATCCAACGAACAGACACGTCCCATCGCGTCCGAACCCAGCCGACGGCGTCCATAAATGCCACCACCTCAACGCCATTCGCACCTCAACAAAGTGCAAACTCTGGAGCTCTCCGGCGACGATCTACTGGCGATTTTCTGGCTCTCCTACATGATCCTGGCGCTCTCTCGTTCCTGGTGCATCTGTGGTTGCTTCCACACCATCTCCACCCAGTATCAGCCATCCTAGTGTGTTTCCCATTGAGAGCACCATCACAAAGAGTCTCCAAACCTAATATCGCCAGTGGAGAACAAAGCATTTGAAACATTTCGCATGCTGAGGGATAGTGTCACACAAGCATTCCACACACTTTCGTTACACTATTGAGTATCACCTTTTAATCATACACACTTTTCTTTCATCATCTCCAAACACCCGTTTTCACCAAAAGCTACTTTCTTTACATCTACCAATATCTTCATCCCTTCCGCTTAGTCACAAACATATACCGACATCTTCTTTTTCAGAACTTCTATCTTCCATTGTTCACACCATACTTCGTTTGCCACACATCCTCCATACCCTTCTATCCACAACACCTCCACTTTCACACACCTTCCTTCCCAACCTCAGTTCCTCACAGTCCATTCTTTTCCCGTCATCACTCCCTTCAGTCGACGCCTTTCCATTACATCTCAACTGACACCCTCCAATCAAATCTCAATCGAAGCCCTCCGCTCCCATCTCAACCAACACCCTCAGATCAAATCTCAACCGACGCCTGTTAACCATGTCTGAAATCTCAACCGACACCCTTTTTCCAGATTCTTATTTTCTAGTTTTTCATCATGTCTACCAACCCTGCCTCCAGTTTGATGACCCTGATGCCAATAAGCTCGACATCCAATTGTCCAAATTGGATATTACTAAAATGCAACACTGGTACCAATAGGCAGCATCCTTCTTTCAAGCCATTGAGTTCCAGATGCCAGTCTTGACGGGATATCAAAGCCCGTACCTCGTGCATATGATATATGCCAACTACAATGCTACAACAAGGTCGTGCCGGCTAATAGTTGTGAAAAATACAGATCCTAAGTGGATCTAAACTCCAAGATCATTGGCTTGAATGCTTGCACTCCAAACTACATAAGCTAGGAATTGGCAACACATTCTATGCTACCTAGAATGCAAAGAACTTGATCAAAAAGCATTTATCACAAATGGAAACTTCCATAAACATCAAGTGCGGCCCAAAATAGCATTATACAGTCCATAATACATCAGCCTATCACTTTTGGAAAGCACCTAAGATCATACACAATAGCTTGAAGACAATACACACAACAATGCTCTCAATGGAGGAAGAAACAATGACAATGATCTATTGATCTCAATGAAGCATACAAAAGGTTTCTCCAACCTGTTCTCCACGACTTCCCTACTATTTATGGATGAGGAAGATGACTCTCTCTCCTCTCTCTAGAAGGTACTTGACCCTAGATATTCCCTATATAGGAAAAATAGCTAAAAATGGCTTATATGACCAAAATACATCAAAATGGTCTCATTTTGAAGGGTATGAAGTTTGACACTTCATCATACTGAAAAAATACAGTAAATAAAAACATTGTGGCCTGGTTCACACGTGTGAAACTCCAGAACCAAAACTATTTACAATTTTAGCCAATTTAGGCCTCAAACTAGCTAGGAAATGTTGACAATTTTCACACTCCCTCTTCAACATTGGATGCTAGTTTCAACATAGTCTTTGAGCACATTCCAAGATTAGATCTATGCATTAAATATAGGTCCTTTCCCAATGGTTTGGTGAAGATATCAGCCACACACTCCTTTGAAGAGACATGTTGAAGCTCCACCTCTTTGGCAATGACTTGATCTCTCACAAAATGGTGAGCAATCTCAATGTGCTTGCTCCTTGCATGAAAAACAGGATTGCTTGCCAAGCTTTGGGCTGAAAGGTTATCACAAAGTATGATTGGAGTCTTCTCTGGTTCCAGCAAGTGAAGATCCAATAACATCCTCTTGATCCAAAGAATCTCCTTGGTGCATGTTGTTAATGCCTTGTACTCGGCTTCGGTGGAAGATAGAGAGATAGTTGGTTGCTTCTTTGATAGCCATGAGACCACTCCATCTCCAAGATAGATTGCAAAGGCACTTGTTGACTTCCTATCCATTTGATCACCTGCAAAATCTGAATCTGAAAATCCACAAAGGTTAGGTGTAGTACCTCCATACAAGATGCCAAAATCTCTAGATCCCGAGATGTATCTAAGTACTCTCTTTCCTAGCTTCCAATGAGCCTCACTAGGATCTTGCATAAATTGACTTAGTTTACCAACCACAAAGCTTAGATCAGGTCTTGTGATGGTTAACCATATAAGAGATCCTATTAGCTTTCTATAGAGAGTAATGTCCTTGAAGGATCTCAAGAAGTTAGCTTTACATTTGATTCCATAGGAGTAGAAACAACATTACAATCTTCCATATGAAACCTTTTTAGAATAGAGTTAACATACTTTTCTTGACATATGAATGTAGATTTAGAAGTTCTAATAATCTCTATTCCTAAGATATAATGAAGTTTACCAAGATCTTGAATTTCAAACTCTCTTTTGAGTGCCATCTTGATTTCATCTATATCTAGATTGTTACCACCACTTAAGATAATGTCATCAACATAGATCAAAAGTAAAGTGATATCATTTTCATTCAATCTAAAGTAGAGAGAATGATCATACTCACTCATAACAAAGTTTTGAGAAAGTAAGAAGGAATTGAGCTTAGCATACCAACTCCTTGGTGCTTGCTTTAGCCCATACAAACTCTTTTGGAGATAGCACACATGATTAGGCTCATCATGTGAAACATAGCCCTCGGGTTGCTCCATGTAAATATCTTCTTCAAGATCACCATTCAAGAAGGCATTAGTAACATCCATTTGCCACATATCCCAATCATAAAGAGTTGCAAGAGAGATTAGGATTCGAATAGTTACCATCTTTGCCACGGGTGCAAAGGTCTCATCATAGTCAATACCATATTCTTGAGCCTTGTTGATTGATCCATCTTGATTTGTCTTGATCTTGAAGATCCACTTACAACCAATTGCCTTCTTGTCCTTTGGAAGCTTTACCAACCTCCATGTGTTGCTTTTGATGAGTGCTTGATGCTCATGATCCATGGCTTGGATCCATTCCTTCTTTTGAATTGCTTCACCTACACAAGTTGGTTCATCAAAAGAGGTAAGAAAAGCAAAGTTAGAGTTGTCCACCACTTGCTTTCCTTTTTCATCATAGGTTAGCCTTGATGGATTAGCCCTTTGCCTTTGAGTCTTCCTTGAAGTTTGCTTTGGAGTGGCATCTCCATCTTCATCCAAGACATCTTGCACATCATGATGATTAGTAGGCACATCAACATCAACATCAACAACATTGGAAACATTCTCTTCATGAAAGATGACATCCCTACTTATGACAACTTTCTTTGTAGAAGGAATGTACACTTTGTAAGCCTTGCTTACTTCACTATAGCCAACAAACACACCCTTCTTTGATGAAGGATCTTCTTTAGTTCTATCATCAAGTGTGATATTGACAAAACATGTACATCCAAAGATCCTACAATGCTTGACACTCGGCCTTCTACCATAAAGAACCTCATGAGGAGTTTTACCATCCAAGGAAGCACTTGTCCATCTATTACATAGATAGTTAGCACATGCTAAAGCTTCCCCCCAAAAAGACTTAGCAAGATTAGCATGTAGTCTCATTGCCTTGGCACATTCACAAAGGGTTCTATTCTTCCTCTCGGCCACTCCATTCTGTTGTGGAGTCCTAGGACTAGACATCTCCCTCTTAATCCCATGTGCTATACAAAAGTCTTTGAACCTATTTGAGGTGTATTCCCCTCCATTATCAGATCTTAAGCATTTGATCTTTGTATTGAATTGGTTTTCCATTTCATTCTTGAACTTGACAAATGCAGCAAACACTTCATCCTTACTTTTAAGAAGATAGATCCAAGTATACCTACTAAAGTCATCAATGAAAGTTGCATACATCTTTGCCCCACCATTGCTAGTTGTACTAGAAGAATGAATATCAGAATGCACAAGTTGAAAAGCTTCTTTAGATCTAGAAGTAGATCTAGAATAAGCAAGTCTATGAGATTTGGACAAGGCACAATGTTCACAAACACTATTGTTTGCAACAAGACTTTTAGGGAGACCAAGAACAAGCTCTTTCTTTGCCATTACCTCCAAAGATTTGAAGTTGGGATGGCCCAACCTCTTGTGCCAAACTTCTTGGTTTGTCAATTGCTCCCTAGCCATACATCCTTCATGATTAGAGATCACACATGCATCAAGCTTGAAAAGTTTACCATGCCTCCTACCTTGAGCAATCAAGGATCCACATTTACTTATCAAACATGCATCTCCAATGAACTCCACATCAAGTCCTTTGTCAATCATTTGACTTACACTAAGCAAATTCTTAGTGATTGAAGGAATGTACAAAACATTTTCAAGATTTGCTTTCCTATTTGTTGAAAGGGAAATAGGAATAGTGCCTATGCCTTTGATGTCACATTGACCATCATTTGCAGTGTAGATGATGTTACCTTCTCCCTCATAAGACAATAAGGATGTAAAGTATTCCTTATGTCTTGTCATGTGAGATGAGGCTCCACTATCAATCCACCAAGGATCATTATCATCTATGTTGGCTAACAAACTTGAAGTCATAACAAGTGATTCACATGTGTTATGTTCTTCCTCATCTATTGTAAGATTTCCTTGCCTCTCTCCTTGCTCTCTTTTCTTCTTATAACATTCATTTGCAAAATGACCTTTTATCCCACAATAAAAGCACTTGAACTTTGACTTATTGTTCTTAGTAGAAGAGGAAGAGGAAGAGTGATCATCATGATCAAAGTTACCACCTTTGGACCATTTCCCTTTGCCTTTACCTTTGCCCTTGAATTTGCCTTTTGTGAAGAAAGCCTCTTCACCTCCACCTTGCAAGGATGCACCATCAAGCTTTGATTGCAACCTATGTTCTTCAGCCAATAAGATTTCTTGCAAGTCAACCACACTTGGCAAGACTCTTTGAATGGCAAAACTTTGCACAAGGTTAGCATGTTCATTTAGCAAACCATTCAACATAACTTGGACTATTTCACCATCTTTTATGTTCTCATCAATGCATGCTAAATCATCACTTAGGGACTTAACTCTCAAGATAAATGCATGAGCACTTTCACCCTCTCTTTGCCTACTAGAAAATATTTGTCTCCTTAGGGTCAATACCCTAGATGTGGACTTTGATTCAAAGAGCTTCTTTAAGGCATTCCATGCCTCACTTGCACTTTGACACTTTCCAACTTCCTTGAGAAGTTCATTTGTAACATTCATTTTAATGATATGAAGAGCCCTTTTGGCCTTCTTATCAAACCTTTGTTGCTCTTGAAGTGTGAGAGGTCTCTCTTCAATTTCTGCAACTATGTCCATGAGTTCATTCAACTCAAGTAAGGACTCCATCCTCACTTTCCAAGTAGAGTAGTTTGATGAACTCAACCTTTCACTAGACTCTAGCATGATCCCACCATTGGAAGCCATGATTCTAATGTTTCTTCAACTTTTAGGTTTTGTCCTAAAGCACTTAGCACTCACTTTTCTCTCAACAAATGATAGATAAAGATATCTATGAAGATTTAGGACCCTAAAACACTTCTATCTTGAACCTAGATGGTTTCCAAGCATAGAAAGGAAGATTGAAACACATGCAACACTTTGCACACACTAAGAATGGATTACAAAATCAAACCAACCTGAACACACTATTGCTTAAGCTCTCAAACTTTCCAGCAAGTGACCAAATCAAGTTATGGTGTGAAGAGTTACTTGCATTCTTAGAAAATACCCAAAACTAGGATGCCAAGATTACCTAGTAATGAACAAACTTGATCAACATATGATCAACATACTAAGATATTGATTCAACCTGTAAAACCACATGTAAACCACACTTCTAAAAGTTTATAAACTCCAGCAAGTGATAAATACAAGATTTAGAGGTGAATGAATGAGCACACTTAGTGAATCACAAGACTAGCTTCACTATCTTGTCAAATCTTGGTGTTTAGATGTAGATCTAAGATCACTTCACATGAGAATGTTCCTCATCCTGTTAAGAACCTGAAAACACACTTGCATAATGGTTAACACCTTCCAGCAAATGCTCCAATCAAATTACATAAGGAGAGTTACTTACATGCTCAACAAAGTACACCAAAATTTATGCCAAAATTGATGACAATCTTTACAATATGCTCTTCACAATGGAGCTTACAATATGTTCACCCAAAAAAGGGGATCTTTCATCCAAATGGGAGCTTTGCTCAGCCTTTAGGAGAATTACAACTCACTCAAAAGAGCATTTGTCATCCACTTAAGGAGAAGTTTCATCCACTTAAGGAGAGTGTTCATCCAAGAATGGAGATTGTCAACAATAGGATTGAAAAGAACATTGTTAGTATTGAATATGCACAAGCCTCACAATCACAAATGATTAGGTGTTATGATCTGATCCAAAATAGTTTCTTTTTAGCCTCTGATCTTCAATAGACCTGAAATATGCTTTTGATCCACAAGTTCAACTCACAAAACAAAGGTTAGTAAGATTTGATCAACAAAGCAATGCAAAATCATGCTAGAACTTGATCAAACATCCAAATATCACCAAAAATGGAATACTTACTGTAAATAGAAGCCAACCAGCTCTGATACCATGTGAAAAATACAGATCCTAAGTGGATCTAAACTCCAAGATCATTGGCTTGAATGCTTGCACTCCAAACTACATAAGCTAGGAATTGGCAACACATTCTATGCTACCTAGAATGCAAAGAACTTGATCAAAAAGCATTTATCACAAATGGAAACTTCCATAAACATCAAGTGCGGCCCAAAATAGCATTATACAGTCCATAATACATCAGCCTATCACTTTTGGAAAGCACCTAAGATCATACACAATAGCTTGAAGACAATACACACAACAATGCTCTCAATGGAGGAAGAAACAATGACAATGATCTATTGATCTCAATGAAGCATACAAAAGGTTTCTCCAACCTGTTCTCCACGACTTCCCTACTATTTATGGATGAGGAAGATGACTCTCTCTCCTCTCTCTAGAAGGTACTTGACCCTAGATATTCCCTATATAGGAAAAATAGCTAAAAATGGCTTATATGACCAAAATACATCAAAATGGTCTCATTTTGAAGGGTATGAAGTTTGACACTTCATCATACTGAAAAAATACAGTAAATAAAAACATTGTGGCCTGGTTCACACGTGTGAAACTCCAGAACCAAAACTATTTACAATTTTAGCCAATTTAGGCCTCAAACTAGCTAGGAAATGTTGACAATTTTCACAATAGTTCCTCCTGTGAGGAACTATGTTTACAACATATCATTTGCATCGGCCGACTTGCAACCTTTTGGGTTCCCAAGAGGACCCAATGCTGTCACCAGGACACTTAAAAAAATCGATCAGACAACATATTTCAAATTCATTGACCCATCCGTGGCCAAGTGAAAAAACAAGGACGGGTATCGAGTCGAAGCAATCAATGACCCACAACTACCAGCGACATGTGCATACTTGACAAAGTGTACACAACGACCAAGAACCAAGTTGCAGAGGTCCCATGTCCCTATTTCACATGATGGCAGATTCACGACTGCATTCCCAGAATCTCTATGATTGGGCACAGTTTGTTTCGAACTGCCTTCATGAGTGCATTAAAAACAAGCAGCCGATAACAGCACTCAGATATCTCTTGACAGATATCACCCTCCACCAAGTCCAGAATGGGCCAAAGCTTCAAAAACACTTGCAGCTTGCGGATAAGACATGGAAAATTCCCATCGAGTCAAAAAAGTCCAAGCGTGCACGATCACGGGCTACCTCCCCATCGGGATCCCAGCCTAAAAGGATCAACACAAGTATACTCCCACTGGTCCAGATGCAAACAAGACCACAACCGGATCCACAAGCAGCCGCAACATCCGAAGCTCAAGAGGCCGATACCTCCAAGGCCCAGTTGCTAGACACAAGACAACAACGGATGCAAAAGAAGCTTCAAGCTGGGAGCACATCACCAGTGGGATCAGTTTCAGATGATTCCGTCTCAGATGATGAAAGCTCATCCACGGCATCACAACAACACTCATCACCCTCACATGTCATCGACGGGGGTGATGGAGCAACTACCTCTACACCAGCACCTGACACGATAGTATCTCAAGTCACAGGTCAGTCAGATAAAGTCACCACCCCACCCACATTGATTACTACGCAAATGCCACCAACATCACCACCATCACAAGTTCTTTTTTGGGGGGGAGGAGTGGGGATATCCAGTCCCCAGGACACGGAAGCGGCTCAGCAACCACACGACCAACAACCACATGCCCAACAAGTCCACACATTGGACACATCGCAATATTTTGATGCTGCGGACCTGATGGAAATAAGTGACGACGAGCCGGAGAAGGGGAAGCAGCCAGGAAGAAGTCTGACCCCTCCACTAACCACCACTACCACAACAGTTACTAACATTATCCCTCCACTCCCTCCACTACCTCCACCTCCACCTCCACCTCCATTTTTAGCTCTAACACCACGTTTATTTTTTGGTTTAGCCTCACCATCCCACACTCCAGATCAGTACCCAACCCTCACTAACCCTGAGAAGCTCACCGAAGCAGCCAAACGCTCAATGATCGGCCTATCCGAAACGAGCTACCATATGCATTGGTTGGTTAACCAATATCAAATGCTCGAGAGCAAGGTCCAGCATCAAGACCAGAAAATTACACATCATCAGAGGCTGGCCAAAGAAAAAGAAAGAGAGACAGTGGAAATCAAATCCGTGATGGCCGGGCAGAAGACCACTCTAGAAGAGGTCCAACAGCAATTGAAGAACCAGATGGTCCAAATCGACCAAGTACGAGATGGATCATCGGGTGCAATGATAGTCAACGCTCCTCTAGTCAAGCCCGAGGATATTCAATTCCAGGCCCCACAAGCCTCAGCCATCCGGATGGAAAAGTATGTAAGGCTAATCCAAGAACTAAAGGCCGAAAAGAAAAATTTTGAAAACATTGTGGCCAAGCAAGAGAAGACCATCCTGGAGTCCCAGAAGCAATTGGAAGACACAACAAAGGCCCTACATCAAGTCTTGGACAAGGTGAACGAATTGTGGGACACGACGTGCAAGGCCCAAGCAGGCGCTCAGTCAAAGAAGCCACGGGACGATGATGGGAATGATGGAGTAGGGAATCAGGACAGGCAAACCCAATCTTCAGATGGTAGCTCAGGATCGGGTGGCCAGAGAGCCGGTGCTGCTTCCAGGACTTTTCCCCGACCCCCTCCCAACTTTAACCCCTCCTCCTACTCTGCATTTAATTTTTTTGAAACATTTATTCCAACTTACCCAATTCTTTCATCTTCCCTCTCTCCATCACCTCCTAGCAAAATAATGGGCCCATCAAAAGGTCCAGCTGACACATACAAGGCCCGACGGAATGAGTTCCTTCAACAACTCCACTCCCCCGGTGCGACGTATAATTTGTTAAACCCACCCCCTCCGAAACTTGTCGTTCCCGCACCCCTCTCTCCAGATCATTCCATCCCTGACCTTCCAGAAACTAACACCGACATGGGGGGTGATGATGACTTCCTGGCATATCAACCAGAGATAAGAAGGTTCTCGCCCAGACAAGATACGGGCGCAGCTGAGCCATCGACAAGCGATAAAGCCAAAGAAAAAGACACGGGCACCAAGGCCCTAGATGATTATTTGGCGAGGCCATTCCAACCGCGTAGGACAACTTCCCCTACCAGGCCCAGAGGCAAATTGGCTGACACAAGAGAGTCAGAGAAATTTGAGAGGAAATACCCTCCCAACGTGAGGGGAGGCAAGGAGGATATAGATCAAAGCCAATACTCCACTAGGATTGAGATCATTGTGGCATTACAACCGCAACCAGAGTGGCGGAATAAAGTCCTGAAGGATAGCAGGCAACTCCAAGAGTATCTGAAGGCACCGGCATGGAAGCAAGTGGATCCCTTCTACATGCCACTCAAACGCAAAAATCCATGGGCGGAAGAAAAGCCATGAGTGGAGTTGGTAAACTGGCCAGTCATTCCGGGAATTTCAGAGAGAACCTCCCCGAATGATCTGAGACTGCAGTTACTCGACTTCGGACACAAGTACAAAACAAGTGCCGATCTTTGCGTGCAAGAAAGTGCCGAATATTGCAAATCTATGGCCTTTTTGATGTAGCAAGATTGTTTCTGGGATCGAGGTTTGGATCCCATTAAGATCAACCCGAATGTAGCCCTCCAGTCGGAAGAAGACCACGAGATGATGGCCCGGCTATACTACAGAGCGGCCTTCATGTCATCACGTTATGTGACCATGGTGGAGGACTGGCAAGAAATGGGATTTGAATGTAGCGGCCAATTGAGAGACTTCCAATCTTGAAGAACAAGTTTTGCGGATAATAAGCACCTGGTTTTACAGAAGCGAACGAAGAGCCACGCTTTTCCAAGTGCCAAGTGGAAAGACATCATCGGTGTTGCAGTGGAACCTGCAACAAATTAGGAGAGGGTAATGTTAGCAGATTCCAGAGAATCCCCAGATGCCAAGCCAAGCCGAAGACATGGAATATCTCTCACCCATGACTGAGGAGGTCTCAGAAGGAGGAGAGCAGAAGAAGCTAAGAGCCGAAAAATTACTAGCTAGGATGACAGTGAAATATCTATGTGAGCCTACATGGTGTATCCCAGAGAAGGAACGACCATGTAGGAGCTAGTCATACTTCCTAGGATTTGTAAATAAAAGTAGACCCCCCTTAAATTAGTTAGAGTGAGCCACCTTTTGATGGTGACCTTTAGTGGAAGGGCAAATTCCACATGTAATTTCTAATTTGGTGGAATTGCCACTTGGGCTCCACATGGACAGCCTTCTTGCTTATTTAAGGCCCCCCCTCTCTTGTGAGGGAGCTTTGAATGTATTGTCAAGTTCTCTTGAGAAAATAAAGAAGATCCTCCACGAGTTCTTGATAATTGCTAAGCTCCTTGTTCATGGCAATGTTCTTGAGTGAAGTTTCTATGAGCATGCTTGATTTCCTTGTATTGTGGATTAACTAGTTTCTTGTTTCCTTGTTTCTTGCTTAGTTGTAGGATTCATTTCTTGTTTGTGTAATAAGGTAGGAATTAGCACTCAAGTAAACTAAATAGACTGGAATAGTGGTGTAGATCTTGCATACTTTCTTACATTCCAGTTCTTGATTGTTCTTGAGCAATCTAGGCATCAAGAAATGAGTGTTTCTTGATTCTTAAACCGTTAAAATGTTGTTAGGAATCTAGTTACTTGTTTCTTGTTCCTTGTTTCAGTAGTGAATCTTGTTCTTGATCGCTTTCTGATTTAGTAGATAGTGGTAGGATTGCTCCCTGTTTCAGAATATTGATCTTCTTGAGCTATGTCTGGTTACATGACTGGTTTATGCATGTAGCTGAGTATCAGATCCGTGACTCCCACTAACAGGCTGGAAAATACACGTTGCAATCTAAGTAACGCTTATGTTTTGTAATTGTTCTAATTCAGTGAATCTGTGAACAGAGCTTAAGGGAGAGAGTTAGAAATCAGCTTGTGATCAGATTCATTAGTATAAGCTCTAAATGTGATGATGTAATTAGTGTACAGTTTATTTGGTTTACTGTATGTGGTTGTAATCGGGACATGACCCATTAGGATATATTGATCGGGCACTGATCCTGTAGATGGCTACTTGGGTTAGCCGGGTAGCCACACGTAGGAAGAAATTAGCATGTACAGTGATTTTTTAGTTCATTATGCTATACTCAGGGGCATGTCCTGGGTTTGTCAGAATATGTGGCCATATTGGGCCTAACTCTAGTTTGGCAGGTGGTAGGCCAGTTTAGTGACACCTGTTGAGCCCATGCAGTTTGGGGCTTTGCTATATGTACAATGTTTCTTCATAATAGACTTAACTTTTGTTGAGCCATCTTTGAGAGCTTGTGAGGAGTGGCTATGGTGATTGTGTGATGTGATATGCATATTGCACTAGATCCTAACAAAATTTCAACTTTATGTTGAGCATAAGTCTCTCTCTCAGCATAGGTTGAGAGAGGACTTATGCTCAGCATAAGGTCGAGACAAGACTTATGATGAGCTTAAGTCCTATCTCAAATTATGCTGAGCATAGGTTGAGGGAGGACTTATGCTTAGTATAGGTCCTCGCTCCACTTATGCCCAGCATAGGTCCTCCCTCAATCTATTTTCAGCATAGGTATTCGCTCGACCTTTGTTTTTCAGCAAAGCTGTTCACTCATCCTGTTGAATATTTGCGAACAGACCGACGATGTTTTTAGATTTTGTATTTGCATTATTTATCATAAGTAATATTCTTGCTTATGGATTTTCAGACCTTTTCTCTATGGCTCAAATCAGAGTTCATCCCCAACAAATTCACCGAATCTTCAGAAAGTTGACATGACGAACCACATGTTTTATTTTTCAGAGGGCTGTGAGGGACAGAAACTCACAGAGCTTGACTATCGGCAAAGGGCCATCTACTTTTGTAGCACAAGGTCATGTGCTTGACAAAATAATAAAGGCAGATGACGACGTAGGCTTTACAATTATCCCAATAAAAGCCATTGACAAAAAGGTCTATTTATATATTGTGGAGAATGGATTCATGAAGATACGCCTTTGTGAGTATGCGATAGTGAGAAATTTTTTTGATGATGCGTTGAAGACCCTTGTAAGTTATTTCTCTTCTTTCACTCTAATTATTTTGAATGATCTTGTCAGTTTTCCAAAGATACAACAAAGATCATTCACCCATGCCCATTGTTGTATCTTTGTTGAATGATCAATTTTGATGGTAGCTGAGATGCTTGAGAAAAAAGAATACCCTGTTTTGCTGAAGCTTGTGAGATCAACGTCCTCTCGTAAGAGTTTGGCCGCCTTCTCACAAAAGGATTCCCAACCCCTTGACTCCTCCAAAGATACAACAATCCTCTCTCCTCCAAAGAGAAAACGTACCTCCATGGAGACTGTTTCTGTTGATGCTTCAGCCTCTCCCGTAACAAAAACTAGGAAATTCAAAACCATGACTCCCAAAGGCACCGGTCTGAGAATTTTGAAAAAACCCTCTCCTCCCTCAAGTAAATTAAATCTACTTGGAGCTACCATGAAGCTCAATGCGTCCAGTAGAGACGGGGCAAAAATGCGTGTATTAATTCATGAAAACAAAACAGTCTAAGAAACAACATTTAGACATTGAACGATGTGGGAGGCCACCTATTGACCCTCTGACTAATGATAGGCCCGTGGAGGTCAGGGAACCGAATAGCTCCCATGCACATAATTTAAAAATAAAATTTAAAAACCACACTTAGGCAATAGTGACCCCTTTCATTGTTCTCGTTGACCCTGCTATCTGTCACACAATAGCAGATTTTGATGTAAAATTAATTGATTCATATAATTTTTTTGTTTTGGGCAGGATCCATAGTTTACAAGCTAGAAAAGAGCTGTCTCTAGAATATCCCCATATATTGTCCTTTAGGCAAGTTAGTGTCATTGTTTTTGTTGGCCTAAGCATACCATGTGAGAATTTTATGCTGAGCATGGTTAAACCAGTTGAAAAAAATGTTTACAAAAACTCTTTAAAGACAAATACTCATGCTTAGCATAAACAGTTTTGAAAGGTAAGCATATTATGTCGCTAAATTAATTCAAAAATCTTTGAAGCTCCTCATCCTTGGAGCTATTCGGGTACAACGCCTGACATTCTGCTCAATCCTAACAATTAAGGCTTTTGACCACGGATGTGGATGGAAGGTTAGGGTAATATTGTTTTTGTGAAGTTTGTTTTCGTACTACTCAACTGTTTATGCTGAGCATGAGTATTTGTCCTTAAAGATTTTTTGTAAACATTTTTTTCAACTGCTTTAACCATGCTCAGCATAAGATTCTCACATGAGTTGTTGATTCTATGATTCTGAGAAATTATCAATGCTAAGCAGAGGTGCATTCTATAGAACATATGCAATTTCTTATTTTTTTAGAATTCTGAAGATAAGAAAAGTGGGCAGCTTCCTAAGCAATTGAGATGATCCGCAGATGCTCACATTCGAAGATAGCAATTTTGAGCCTCTTCGCCATAGCTTCAAGCATATGAAAATGGCTTCAAGCATATGAAAACAGAAAAGAAAAATAAGCAGAAGAAGAATTCGTGAAAGCATTTAGCTACCTGATGGGTAGCAAAGAGAACGAGAGAATTGAGCGTGTTGTTGGACTGAGGCCAGGGGGAATAGTCACGTAGCTCGACTTTGAAATAGGAAGCCGAGATGGGAGGTGGCCTTTAAGCGCCCTGAAGCGAGTGCTCACCTTAATTCTCTGCTTCTATCGGAGTCGACTTGCTATCCCCTCCCAAAACACTCTGTATCTCTCCAATGGTATGTGAAACAATTTCTGACCTTTCTGGTTTCTCATTTGCACTGTCGAGCTGCGCCGAGGGAGAATTCATGGCCCCTGCCAGCAGACTGGAGAAGGAAAACGGCTTGCCCTCAGCATCGAGCTCCAACATGAAGCTAGGGGCGAGACTCGAGAGGCATGGGGCTAGGAAACATGTCTGAGATTATTAGAAGGGCCTTCTGGGGGGCAGAGTGAGCTGCGGTCTGGAGGCCGTGGGCTTGTGCATCATCACATTGCCTGGAGGCCATGGGCTTGCGCATCATCACACTGCCTTCTGTGGAGTCTTTCTTTTACTGTTCAGCCTCCATTAGTCTCAGATCCTCAGCCCTGAGGCAACTTCTTTACAAATCTAGCTTATTGTGTGAGAAAATAGACAATAAATGTTGCGTGGTCTTTCCACCATCACCTCCAGAGGTGGGTGCTAAGCCAGCTGATGAGCAAGCACAGGCAAGCAAGCTGCAGCAGGCACAATGCAAAAATCCAAGGAATTGTTTGTTTCTGTTACGATGCAAATGTCACTAACGGGGACTTGCTTTTACAACAATATTGAGGCAAATTTTACGAATCTACTTAGTGTGATGGCAATAGCTCTGAACTAATCTTTTGGAATTACTTTGCATAGTAAATTTGCATGTTCTTCATGAAAATATCAGTTCGTTCAGGATTGTCGGCATAGCACCTTTGCATTTGCAAAAAAGGCGATGATATACACACATAAAAGATAGACGTTAAACTTCAAAAAGTAGGTTGTGGTTACAATGTCAGGAGTGGTAGGGCATCCGCCATGCAAGTCATATCACCCTCAGAAGAAAAGACATTTTCTACTTAGAATTTACACTCTTACGTCATTCTTCTCAACTGAAACCGAAGATAAACATTAGGAAATGTGATGCTTTACCAAGAAAGAAAAATGCTTGACCACATATTTTATTGCTTTATACATCCCATCAATGAAACATGACCGACATGGAAGCAACAACATACCTCCTAGTTACAATGAAGCCTTCAGTCCTTGAGAATTCAAAAGCAAAATTGTATGCACGGCAGGGCAAAATTTTCAAAAGCAGATCTATCCGAACACAAGAAATGAAACAACCTATGGGATAGAATGGTTGACGGGCACTTTTTAAAGATTATAACCTTTTGCTTTTTAAAGATTATAATCCTTTACTGGTGTTGGTGTCGGTGCTTGTGGCTTTTCTTGATGACCTGCAGGAAATTTGAACAATATGTGTTTGGAAAATCACAAACGGATGAGACACAATGTGAGATGTCTGCATCATAGTGGCTTGTAGAGCTGAAGACTCAATCCGAGGTGATTGACACAGTACTTGGATGACTGCCGAAGCAGAATGTACATTCGTCTTTCTCAAGAAACTTGACTATGTGAGCATAAGCTTGAGGAATAACAGAAATGGATGGATCTAACAGATGAACACGATGAGTGTTACACTGTCAAGAGGAGATGGAAGATGGAATAGAGATGGAACAGAAGAGTGATGGATTGTTGGTATGGATGGTGGCAGATGTGGAGGGAATTGATTTTTATAGGTATTGTTCATCTTGATCTAAGATTCATTCACTTGGTTCAGTCCAAGGATGTTGGAACTTGATGGATGTTGTGACTGCAACCTAGATTTGACAATATCTTATCAGTTTCAATTGGCTAATAGTGTGATTTTAGCTCTTTTTCTTGGTTTTTTCAATATATCTCTCTGATCCTAGCTCTGATTGGCCTAAGATTTTCACAATAGATAGATCTAAGGCAGATCTTACTATTGATCCTATTTGTGAGAGTTACTCAGTGCAAGGGTTGGTCTTGCAAGGGTTCTTTATATTGTTTTACAATCAAAAAACCTAATTTCTTGCAATCTACTAGAAACTAATTCTCGCCCTTTTAACAGTATCTATATTCCTTGTGCCAAAAACCTAGCTGTTAGAGAGAGAGAGAGAGATGTGGATATTGGAGAGAGATGGACATGGGAGGGCGAGAGCGATGGAGCAGGAGGGAGCAATGGAGGCAGGAGAGAGAGAGAGAGAGAGAGAGAGAGAGAGAGAGAGAGAGAGAGAGAGAGAGAGAGAGAGAGAAACAGAGAAATTTGAATTTAGAGGGAGGGAATGAGTGGGGGAGGATGCATACATGCATGGGGAGGAGGAGTATGCATGGGGCATCCTCCTCCCATGCATGCAAGTAAAAAAAATTAGTACGTTTTTTCTAAAAGCACACACAGTAGGAGGATGCACCCATGCCACCATGGGTGCATCCTCTTGCTCCATACACATGCGCACGACATGCGCACAAATAGTTTTAGATACATACATATATATATATATATATATATATATATATATATATATATATATATATATATATATATATATATATATATATATATATATATATATATATATATATATATATATATATATATATATATATATATATATTCTCTAACCCTGAGGAGTCAGATACTATGAAGACTTGTATTTGGTTGTTTGATCTCTGTCGTGTAGAGTTAGTATCAATCTCAAGTATGAACCTTTTTATCTCCAATCACTCATTTACTCATATATAGCAGCTAGATGATCTTGTCATATTCTAGCTTTTCCATTACAAGATCGTTAGCAGCTGTTTAACTAGTCAATTAGATCAATTATTATTGGAGCATAAAGACGTAACAACCTGTACTTGAAATCTTGTGTAAATCTGCAGAGTGTCGCATTCATCGGGAAAAATGTCGCATTTCTTTAAGTGCCCGAAATGGCCCAAAATCCTAAGTAAACACTTTTGTCGTGTTTTTCGCAAAATCCTTTTGTACTCAGAATGACCCAAAAGTGAAGTAGAATACTTTGTCGGGTGTTCGCCTTTTTCGCCTGTTGAAGTTTGTGAGCAAAAATGCAGACTATTGCGACAAACAGTTCAAAAATGCAAACTGCTGGAAAAAAAGTTTATTTTCTGCAAACTACTTTAAGAGAATGATTTACATAAAAGAAAAGGAGGGTAGTTAGGATGAGTAGGAGAAAGATTAAACTCCAACAGCTTGCCCCAACATCTTAGTCCCAAGATGTCGACTAGTCTAAGGAGGTTTTGTGTGAAATAAGGAGGCGACCAAATTGATAGGAGGGGGCCAATTTTAGTCTTGAGCATTCTCTTGACTTTGTTTAGACTACCTTTAGTCTCAAAAACATTGATGTCATTGTAGACATTGCTTAATAGGACTGTATTGAGGGTTGATCTTGGTAGTTCAGAAGGTTGAAATGCAAATAATGTGCCACTTTTGAGGGTTGGATTATAGTAGCATAGCTCTCCTTCTCATTGAAAATGGCCGTTTCTAAGCAAATTCAATTGTTTTACTTGTAGTGGCTTTTCTTTTGTGTTATTGCTTTTAAGTAATGATTGACAAAGTTATAAATGCATTCTCTTGTACACTTGCAATTCTCATTCGATTACTCTAAATATATTGTGAGTGAAATAATAAATATCGAAGATGGAAAGAAACATTACTCGAACATCTTAAATAATTAAACTCTTCGAGCTTACTTGATGTTACAACTCCCTTAGATCTTCGATTGCCTTGAATATTGATGCACATCCCATAACAGTGACAACACATCGTATCCACCCATCAGTAGGGTCACTACCGACCCACCCCCAGCCAAGCCTCAGGTGGTAACTAGCGTCCCATACCACCAACCATCACCCTCAGCTCTCCCTAGCATCATCTCCTGGCCTGGAGATGTTGGGGGAGGAAGAGAGAAAGCAGAACAGCTCCTTCAATGTGGGATGCTACTAACTATCAACAGAACGATCTCAATAGAGGAAGAGATAGAAAATGCCGAATAGGATCACGACTCATGCGTTGAGGACCGCTGAGATATTTTCATACTCAAAAGAATTTTAAGATTTGAGTACAGTCCACCAAAAAGGCTAAATATGGAGCATGAACAACATGGATGGTTACAGAATGGCATAACTTAGATGTTGAATCTTCTGCTCCTTTGCACCTGTTGGTGAAGATGAGCTGGATGTGTATATATACACGACATCCTTGGGATTACAAGAATTGCTTAACTAATCTATAATTAAAAGACTAATTTAGTCTAATCCAATATCTGGTCGAGAATGTACTTTACAGATATTTGATGTACAACAAAATCTGTACAATGTGTATATGAGTCAGACGAGACGGGTGACTCGATGGAGTCGAAGTAGTTGAATGAGTTGATTGTCGAAGTCGTCGAGTGACTCGATCGTCGAAGTAGTTGGATGACTCGATCGTCGAAGTAGTCGAATGAGTCGATCGTCGAAGTAGTTGGATGAGTCGGACACTTCGGTTGGTCATCGAGTGACTTGATGGTTGAGGTAGTCAGAGATGGACAGGTCTTCGATCTTCTTCAAATGGATTGAAATGACATTCGAATGTGGAGATTGACAAGAATGGATACCCTTTGTTCTAGAGATGAGGATTAGCCGGAAGGTCGATGTAGTCATCCTTCGAATAGTTCAGCTGATTCAATTAGATCAATGATTAACTCAAGGATAAAAAATGTGTAGAAATATTCTTGAATTTGAAATTGAATCGCCAAGGAGGAAACTGTGAGCTTAATCTCCAACAGTCCCCCTTAAGGTCACGGTTGGTGCCTTGAATGTCTTAGTCAGGTTTAGCATGTTGAAGAATTTCTAATGCTTGATCTTGGGAAGAGCCTTGGTGAATATGTATACAACCATTTCAGATGTGGAACAATATTCGAGGATCACTTGTCCTGAGAAAACCTTTTCCCGAATGAAGTGGTATTGGATTTCAATGTGCTTTGACTTGCCATGAAATATGGAATTCTAAATATTTTTGCTGAGATGGATCTTCTTATGCAATCTATCTCTAGTAATGTGTATTCTTCACAGTGAATGAACAGTGCCTAAGTCGATCATGTCGAATTCCTGCAACAGATCACTCTTAGCAGTGTGCAACAAGAATGTGTCATTAGACAGAATAAGTGCATCATCTATACATAGAGCTATATAAACTGAATTGACACCTGTGTGTTTGGAATAAACATTACAGTCAACGGAATTGTTTGCAAAGCCTAGTTGAATAAGATAAGCATTAATTCGTTCGAATCAAGCCCTTGCAGCTTGTTTCAAACCATAGATTGCTTTGTGCATTACTATAATTCTCATAGTTATAGAAAACGGGACAAGGAGTAAAATACATGACATCCCCTCCCTCTCAAGAGACATCATCCACGATGACAAACTCAGGGTATTGTGCACATAAATGTGCGAGTTCTCCCAAGTAGCACATGTAAGAGGTCTACCATGCCAAGCAACCAACAATTCTTGGATCAAGCAATTACGTAGACGTCTATCCAATATCTTTGTTGGCCCATTAGTCACGTCGTGTTGCTCTTGAAAATAACATAAACCATCAACCAACAAGTTATCATCGTCAAGTAAAACTCTCTTAAACCTAGAAACATGAAAGACATGATGTACTTTACAATAAAGCTAATTTATAAGCAACATCACTTATCTTTTTGACAACTTTCTAGGGTCCATAATTGTTAGATTTCTTATGCTCAGCCTTAACAAATTGTTCAAGGAATGAGCATCATGAAAATAGCCAAAGGCCGACTACATGTTTTGGACCTTCGCATTTTTTCACCTTTGGGATTTTTTGTGCCTTAACCATTTCTAAGCACCTTCGCCTTTTTTGCCATCTTCGCATTTTTTGCACCTTCGCGAAAAAGGCGACACAATGATCAAAATCCATTCTAGAATTGTCTTAAACATTTTAAGATAGCGGTTTTTCTGCACCTTCGGGATTTGCATACCTTCCCTGTTCAAAGGCACCTTCGAGTTTTTCGGATTTTTCCACAACAGTGGCAGACCGACGTCGCTAACTTATCATCAACCCTAAAAATGGCTAGATAGCTATATATACCAAGGGCGGTTACCTACTTTGTACATATACAAAGACTGGCGTAAATAACATTCAATGCTTGATATTGAGATTATGTTGCTGCAAGAGAAAACAAGAGGTGGAGCATCATCATCTTCCATCAACGACTCGCAAGCATTATTCTCAAAGAAGAACACAAGGAAACAATAGAAGAAAAAAGTTGCTAGACAAATCGACGACAATCAGCAACAACCACATAAGACCCAAAATCAGCAACCTGCTCAGAACAAGAAGAGACTATTCTACAAATACTACAAGAGGACAAACCACGAAATTCAGGACTGTCGAGTCTTGAACTTCAATAACGACAAGAAGATAGCTGGATCAACAAGCCCATGCAGACATAAAGCAGTAGATCCAAGACGACGACGACGACGAGCAAGAAGCCTTCATGGTGAACCATCACCATGTCGAACAACTAGAGGAATGGTTCCTTGATTCTAGAGCAACGCAACACATGACAAGCCATCAAGAATGGTTTAACGACTATTCGGCCTACAACACCAAGAAGTTTGTTCACCTTGGAGATAACAACTCACACATAATCGAAGGTGAAGGTACTATTAGATTGAATTTTCAGAATGGACTGTCGAAACTGATGCCAAATGTATTGTATGTCCCGAACTTGACGAAAAATCTGTTGTCGGTCAGCTAATCTAGATCCATTCACTAATTGTTGTAAATACTTGTATAGTCGCATACTCTGTAGAAATACACTTGTTTGACAGTATGCAGAAATACAAAAGAATCAATGACAATGTCTCCCCGATTGTTCGGACACCTTCGACTATTCGGTCATCCTTGATTATTTGGCCATCTTCGATTGTTCGGCCATACTTGATTGTTCTACCATCTCAGACCATCTGACCAAATTCGATTATTCGGCCATCCTCGAACAATCAGCCGTAACTATCAGCGGATCAACAAGTACATTGAGTCACAGACATAATCTCTAACAGAATCAAATACTGTCCGAAGGCGACTGCCAACAATACGTAGTGCCTTAATCCTAATTGTAAAGTACAGACTAAGAATTCTTTTAATTAGTTAGTCATGTGTATATAATTCAGCAATTCATCAGTTGTTCGGTTGGACAAGACAAGACAAGTAGAAATCGGTTGGATCAATAATCTATCCGATCAATCGAACCTCTAGAGCGCAATTGTTTTGTTCTTTCTCTATGTTATTATAGAGCATTGTTTCAAGAAGAACGCAACTCTAATTGCATTCATATTGTATCTATTCGCGACTGAATAATCAATGTTTCAGTAATCTAGGTCTTGTATATTGTGTTTGAATGTTCATTTTATTCATGTTCAGATTCTTTCTGCTCGCAGATAAACATATTCATAGATTAAACTGTCTTGTATGACTGATAGTCTGAGTCGATTGTGAGGCTCTAATCTCCGCACCTAATACGCTTCCGCAAAGCTAAATCTAAAACCAATCTAATTCGTGCATGGCTATGGAATTGATTGTATTGATCCAGTGACTTCGAAGCTGTGATCAAGTAGGACAAACTTTGAACTATCGAGTCGGTCTGAATATGATAGACGTAGTTGCATGCACCGAGGATTCCCCACTCGTTTCTCTATGTCGTGACGCGCAGACCTTCAGGCACTCCTATCGCTTTATATTCGGGCATGGTTGGGAGGAAATTGAGCAGCTAGCTCCTATGTTTGCATGAACTCATGCTTTGTACAAGTTTATGGACAATAATCATGGTTGTACATGTTTAGTGACAATGTAAAAGATCTGGTAGAGTTTTTGTAAACAACTTTTCCATGTGATGAAGTTTTGAAGTTCAGATGAGGAAAAATCTGACACCATGAACCCATATGTGTTGGCCACATCATTTTGGGGATAGGGGTCGTAACACGGTCAAAATCCAAATAAGGTCTATCCGAGTAGGGTGTATCTATGGGTAGAGTTGTTGACTACCATCCAAACGTGGAAGCTCAAATTCCTAATCATCATCCAATCCTTGATTAGAGTGTAATGAGATCTAAGAAATATATAACAAGCACTAGTTTCTTAACAAGAAAAAAGTCCCAAATGAGAAGGGGGAACTTATATGCGCTCATTGGCAGGAAGAACAAACAGTATCATTTAGTCCTCCGAAGAAAGAAGAAGAAGAAGAAGAAGAAGTAAAAGGAGGAGGAGGATTTTGATCGTAGCAAGCATTCCATGTTATGGCAATCTCCGTTTCCTTACCTCATCTTAGCCACTCCCTGTTCCTGGCGCTTCTATCTTTTATCTGCACGCAGTTGCCATCACCCTCTGTTGTTGCAGCAGTTCATCTTCAAGCGGAGAATATAGTGGATTTTGAGCAGATTGGAGGGCGTGATGAGGCCCAGGAGGTATTAGCAGCTGCAAAAGACCCAGAAATGTCAAGCTGGTTGACCGACTTGAGGAGGCGCATTCATCAGCATCCTGAACTGGCATTCAAGGAATTTGAGACCAGTGCTTTGATTCGATCAGAATTGGACAAGATAGGTGTTTCGTACCGATGGCCGGTGGCTGAAACAGGTGTGGTTGCCACTATTGGCTCTGGAAAACCTCCATTTGTTGCTCTGAGAGCTGACATGGATGCCTTGCCTATTCAAGTAAGCTTCCTTTTCTATAGTCCTTATCCTGCCACCGATTCCCGGAAAATGTGTGATTACAATTTTAAGCTAGCTCCACTGAACTGCAATAAACCCTTCTTCCATCCTTGTGTAAAGGCTGTTTCATCTAGGGGGAATGGTTTTTCTATCTACCTTCATCGACCTTTACTGGTAGTAAGGATCATTTGAAAAGTTACAGCGAGTCCATTAGGTGAGACGCAGGGCTCGTTGTAACTTAAAAAATATCACAACCCACCGTGAAGGTCTTTAAAAAGAGCATTTTCTTGTCAAGGACGAGCAAAACTTGTACTTACTCTTAACCCACCCAACATAGTTGTAAGATGTGCTGTAATCATTTGATTTATGGCATCTGTTAAAACTTTTACCACTTTTTAGAAATCTGTATGGCATGTGAAGTTCTGATTATGGACGTTTATGGCTTACCCGCCAAGCAAATTATATGGAGAGGACTTTTCCACCATGGAATAGATTATCAATTCAGCTCAAAAAATTTCAAGGAGTTCTTCAAGGTACGAATTTTTGTTGTATGCTTAATAGTTCTTCCTCCTATTAATAGTGTTGGAAAAGGACGATATATAAGAAACAGGATGACACAGAGATCTACACACCCCACCCTGAAGATGTAAGAAGGAATTTTCACAACATAGCTACTTAATAGTTATAGCTAAGAATTGGCTACTGCATACATCTACGCTAAGGAAAGAACCACACTCACAAGTAGAGGACTTAAACAACGCTGTATTAGTGGAGGAGCCCTTGAGGACTCGAACAATGGTGTATGGCGGGGAGGAGCCTCATTCTCACCACGTGTTACCTAGCATGTGTAGGTATGCCCTGAAATATAGGAGTGTGACATTGATCCAGAATGTTGAGAAGTCTCTCCACTCAAGTTCCTCATTCCAAGGCTAGTGAGTGGTGAATGGAAGGTTCCTCCCCACCACAGATTGTTATTTATATCCTCTTTTTGACATTGTAGTACTTGGGTCACACAATTGTCACTAGGTTGATTAGACCCTTGTTCAACCCTTTTGTGCCTTCAATTCGTTCGACGCTGTGTAGTGATTAATAACCACCAACCTCATCAATGTTATATCGAAACGTGTTCCAACTAATGAAACACGTTCGAAACGCCACGCTTGAAACGGGTCCGGTTCGAAACATCAAATAGACGTTTGAAACGACTAGAAAAAAAAACCAATTTGTTTGCATTTATGAGTGCAATGTTTTTCGCTCGTGGGTTGAATGTCTCTCTCTTGATAGATGAAGCATTGCCAATTCACTTGACAAAAGAAGAATACAATATTGCTGCACATGTATATCTCTTGTGTAGCTTTTTCTTCTCAAGAGTCATTTCCTACCTTTCTTATCTATACATTGATTGACATAATTTCTCCCAACTCATCAGTTTGATCAATACCCTTCCAAATATTGTTGTGCAAGGATATATAATCAGGAATACTTTTGGCAAAAGTATCGACTTGGAAAGTTATGAAAAGTATCAGCTTGAAGATTATGAAGTGAAGTGCTGGAAGACATCTTAACTATTGTTTTTTGGCCCATGAAAACTCAATATTTGTCTTCAATCCATAGTGTATGATCACCTATTTATGGCGTCCCCTAAGGCCCAAATTAGGGCTAATAGAAGTATGATTTTTGACATGTTATCAAGTACTTACTACCACGTCCAAAGTTTTGAAACAATTTTAAAAAGTTCTTCAATCTTCTTAAACTATAAGTTTTGACTCTGAGCATTGAAGCCATTGATTCCAATCTTGATTCTAAGGTTCGAATACTAGGTGTCTTGCTTTCATCAATCATGTACCTGCTATTGTGTCTCAAAACAATTTCTCAGAGCTCCTCAAGTTTTAATCTTCTTAATTGATGACTTAAAGTTATCACAATAAGCAATAAAGCCACTAAGTTGGAGATAGAAATTGGATGTATCTACTTAGTACTAGTCTTTCTAGTCATTTTCAAAAAAATAAAATGTGCATTAACCTTTGCTGTCCCATAAGTTTGGGATCTTAATTCTTCTTGAAGAATTCCAACCACATCATCGTAGCTTGGGGTTCTCTCTAACATTTAATGTGGTGACAAGATGCTGGAATTCTGGAGAAAGCCCATTGAGGGTGACACTTACAATGTCTAGGTCATCTACATTCTTCGATTGATCTACCACATCTTTGATTCTGATCAAGTATTTACTATGGTGTCATAGATTCTCCCACATTCATCCTCAAGGTATAAAACTTTTGCTTGAGGGAGAGGATCCTAGTGGTGGAAGATGTCTCAAACATTTGTTGGGATTTCTCCTAGACCTCCCTCGGTGATTTGATATCAATGACATGTGGAATAAGGCTATCCTTAATAGACATGTTAATTTTGGCCAGTGCTCTAATAGCTCTTTTATCGAAAACCTTTTTCCTCTTGAGTGTTGCATCCTCCTCATCAAATGTATCATTTTTAGGAGGAGGAGGAGATTCTTCTTCTCCTATTGTCAAATCCCATAGATCTAACATAACCAAAATATTCTTGATTTTAAATTTCCAAACCATGTAATTTTTACCATCTAATTTGGAACTTTCACCAAAGGAAATAAATTCTCCCTTTTCAGCCATGAAGTATATGTAAAGATCCTCCTAGCAACCACACAAAAAAGATTAGATCAGACCTTATAGGCAAAATTTTATCCAAAAACCAGATTTGTCTTATGCTCTTTTTGCTCCCTAGAGATCTCCATAACTTGCTGAAATTTCAGTTTCAGCATGCAAGTTATAGATCAAACTTTGCCCCTTTGAGTAGCTAAGAGCCTTGCATAATACTTTTGATAGAAATTTGCACCAAAAATGTGATATGAACAAATATACTTTGGAAGGATGCCAAGAGTCCTATCTTGAAAATTGCAAAGTTTGGAGGAGATTGGATCCAAGTTACTCTGATACCAAATCTAGGTGATTTCAAATGGTATTGGGCTGAATCTAAGATGCTAAGTTCTAACAATCAAGAACATTGAACACTTTCAAATATGAAAAACAGTGGACAGCCATAGAACAACTAAAATTGAGAGAGAAAATCCAAAGCTTTTACAAATGAATGCCTCACTATTCTCCTAACATGGAGACATACAAATAAATGGGACATGGTAGATGTAAAGTCTCAAGACTAAAGAGCCAACCACCAACAACCCGTGGAATTGAATAGCCAACAAATGTCACTCCTCATAGGAGTGAATATGAAGTGTCCAACTCTTATGGTCTCTAAAGGCCAATTTTAGAATGGGCCCTATAACCTTATAAGGTGAATTAACAATAAAAATACAGCCCCCCATGGGTATACAACATTGGTAGGGTCTAAGTTTAACATTAAACTTGACATTAGACCATAGAAACTTGACATAAAGGTGCGGGTTTCTATATATGATAGGATTGATATGTTGTTGTAATTAGCTATCATATTTGATATGAAATTGGCTGAGATTGGGATTCATTATTGTTGATTTGTGCTTTTGCCTCATAAAAGCAACAAATTCTTTTTTGTGAAGATGACGAGGGTAGGTTAGATCAAGACTGTTTTAAGAGAGTGGACCTTGCATATATCACGTTGTAGCAGGAACACCTCTCGTATCCTAAGTGCAACATACGGGGAGTCCTCATATGCTATAAGCGATCGGAGTGTGTGGGCATGTCGCGAAACGGGCAATGGTATCTCCCTGTAATCTCATAATATATAGGGCATCTGAAGATAAGATGCTCGTTAGAATCCACCTGACTCAAAGAGCATAACTAGCAGATCCGCTCCTCTCTTAGGATACCATGGAACCCACCCCCCAGTCCAATAGCCAACTGATGTGATGACACACGGAGCTGGCCCAATGTGAATCTGAGAATGTGTGACAATCCTGAGTCGAAATATTGAGGTAAAATTGGGAGCCTTGTTGTGGCTTCTCAAACATTGTCTCGACTCTGAGCCTCCACAAATTGAGTCCCCCAGGGCCCATTATAAACAAGTTAACATCCCAAAGCAAATTTAAAAAAAAAATAACAAAGAGAGGTTCGAACCATTTCCGGATTCAAACCTAGCCTGCCGGTTTGAACCGAAAAGAATGGTAATGAATCGGCCAATTTGAATCGGCGTGTAACCTTGATTGACATAAAGAAGTTAGCAATCAGAATGTCACCTAGTCTGCAACTAGATCCACCACACCTTCTTCAATTCATCAATATATAATTCAAAGAGATTCGGTGATAGAGAGCAACCCTGCTTCACCCCAATGGTGCTCCAAATATGCTCAGAAATACCACTGCCATGTCGAAAACAATCCAAAACTCTCTTATAAAGACTTATCATAGTCAAAATAATGTTAGTGGAAAAGCCAAGGTCATGAAGTCTTTGAATGAGCAAGGAGCATGGTACAAAATCAACGGCTTTCACGAAGTTCACAAAACAACAGTAAACTTTCTCTTTCCTATGCCTAGCTTCCTCGATAAGAGCCTGAAGGGTGAAGATATTGTTGATGGTAGTGTGATGGGCTTGGAACCCTACCTGGCCCAAAGCATATAATCTCTTGGACTCTACCTCTGAACTACCATATAGCTTCACAAGAATACACCCAATCATGATAGTGCGATAGTTACCAGGGATCATGGGGTTACCATTTTTGTGAATAGGGTTGATAATGCTGGTGCACTAGGAGGATGGGAAGCTAGGGACAACAACGTGATGAAGGAGAGTGATTAGGGTGGGTGCAAGTAAGTCGGCAACATGAATCAATAGTTCGGATTCAAGGTCCTTAATGTAGATGGTCACGGAGAGATAGAGATTCGCGAGTCAGTGGTTACAATGTATATCTAGTAGCATGGTCGGCCCAAATGTGGAGGTCATCCAGTAGAGGTGGTGGGGCATGAGGAATAAACTCATGCCAAACAGCCAGAGGAAGAGCTGGAAGGTCAACAAGGCATTCTCCTTCGGAGTCATTGTAATAGATCCTAACACCACAGTAGGGCAAACACTAACTGATCCACCCAACCTTGCCTACTCCCTGATATAGAGTAAGCCCCTCCTAGCCCAGTGTGAGGACTGGTAGCATGCAACTGCCAAGTGTCGGTCACGTGGCACTGACGTGGCCGACTGCACGTCGGGACCCAACTGGGGGCCCTATCCTGCTGACAGGGTCCCTAGGCTGTGTTAGGCCCGCCATGGTTATGGACCGTGCTGGGGCACACTACTCACACTGTCTTGCCCTGTTGGTCATGTACACTGGACACGACCCTGACTGTGGTATCCGACCTATCTGTGTTCTCTAGGGTTCGGCACTGGTTACGAGCTCGTAACACTCCCTCCCCCTTAAGAACCGTCTTGGTCCTCTAAGACAAAGTCTGGAAAAATCTTGCGAAGGACGCTGCCTCTTTCCCAAGTGGCATTCTCAACAGGCTGATCATTCCACTTAACCAGATATTCTCGGTATAGAGTATGACGAGTCTGCGTCTCTCTACTATCAAGAATCTCCTCTGGTTCATGTGGAGGTTGTTGAGGATCTAATGGGAGAACTAGAACACTGTCCCCTACCAGATTGTCTGATCTGGTTAAGGCTTTTCGTAACTGACTTACATGAAAGACTGGAAAAACCTTACTGCTGTGTGGGAGTTCTAGTTCATAGGTGACCTCGCCTAGTCTCCTACTGATGGTAAAGGGACCACAATACCTTGGAGACAACTTAGCACACACTCCTGATTTGAGGGTTTTAGAGTCAACTGGGACTCTCAAGTAGACTTTCTCACCAGTGGAGAACTGCACATCCCGTCTGTGTGGATCTGCATAATGCCTGGCTCGATCCTGGGATTGTCTAATGCTACGCTTAGCATGTTCTATCATCTGGTTTAGGTCTTCTAAAAAGTTTCTGGCTGCTTCAACTTTTTCTTGTTTAAACCCTACAGCTGTGGGTGAGCGTGGCTGAAAACCATACATCAGCATAAATGGGCTGTATCCTGTAGCTGAATGTTTGGTACTGTTGTAAGCAAACTCTAATATCGAGAGATACTCCTCCCAATTAGTCTGCTTCTTGCTGACGTATGCACGAAGCATATCCTCCAGCACTTGATTTACCCTTTCTGTTTGACCGTCCGTCTGTGGATGGTCGGTGGTACTCATATTAAGTTTAGTATGGAGATGATGGAATACTGCCCTCCAAAAATTTCCAGTAAACTTACTGTCCCGGTCGCTGACTATGCCGGAAGGTAGACCGTACAATTTAAATAGCCCGTCTACAAACAACCTCGCTAACTCTGGAGCTCTAACGGTTGTTTTGGTCGGAATAAAATGAGCCATTTTGGTCAGACGGTCAACTGTGACCCATATAGCGTCATTACCCTTTTGGGTTTTAGGCAGGCCTACTATAAAATCCATGGAGATACTCTCCCATTTACCAGTTGGTATTTCTAAGGGATGCAACAACCCTCCTGCCTTTAAACGCTCTGCTTTATTTACTTGACATTTCTGGCAACTGGTTACATACTGGTGGACGTCCTTTTTCATACTGGGCCAGAAAAATTGCCTACGAAGAAGCTCATAGGTCTTCTGTATGCCTGGGTGTCCCGCGCTAGGATTGTCATGACATTCATATAGGACCTGCTGCCTATAATCCTCTGAATTGGGGACACATACTCTATCTCTATAGAGCAAGTACTCATCCTGAATGGAATACTGTTTCCATTTGAATCCTTGAGTCAACTGACCCTCAACCACTGGGGTTTGCTTGGGTAATACAGGCTCAGAATCCTCAACGTCATCTGACGACGCATACTCGGACTCATAATCATCCTCAACGGAAGCTGCCGTATTCTTGGATGGACTGGCACCAGCCCCGGGAACTGGTTCAGGAGTCTGTAACTGTCTGTTCTGGACTGAGTTCCAGATAATAGAGAAGAATGCATCATGCTGGCATTTCCCTCTCAAGGACTCGAGTAACTCATTACGAATCTGAGTAAAACTCAGCTCGTTTATCATAGGCATTCTGCTAAGGGCATCTGCTACTGTATTGAATTTTCCACGCCTATATCTGATAGACATGTCAAACTCTTGCATCAACTCTGCCCAACGAGCTTTCCGACCTCTAAGCTCAGGTTGATTGCAAAGGTATCTGAGACTCTCATGGTCTGTCAGGACCTCAAAGTTGGCACCATACAAATAATGCCTCCAAGTCTTAAGGGCATGGACTATAGAAAAGAGTTCCTTTTGATAGGCACTATACCTAGTCTGTGCTGGCTCGAGTTTTTTACTCTCGAACGCAACTGGTCGTCCACCCTGAGTTAGCACAGCACCTACTGCAAAGTCGCTAGCATCTGTTTCGACCACAAATGGCTGATTGGGGTCGACGACTTTCAAAACTGGTGCTGTAGCTAAGGCTGTTTTGAGAGCATCAAAGCTCTCCTGTTGTGCGGACTCCCAAATGAACTCCTTTCCCTTCCCCTTAAGAAGATTTGTCATAGGGACTGCTATCTGAGCATATTCCTTGACAAATCGTCTGTAATATCCCGCCAGACCAAGAAAGATTTGAAGTTCCAATATATTCTGAGGTCTCAGCCAACTGAGTATGGCTTTAACCTTATTTGGGTCCATCTTAATCCCATCTGAAGAGATAATGTGACCCAAATATGCTACTTCTTCAACGAATAATTCACACTTGGATTGTTTAGCATAAAGCTTATGCTTTCTGAGCAGTCGAAACACCTTTCTGAGGTGTTTTAGATGCTCCTTCCTCGTTTTGCTGTAGACGAGGATGTCATCTAAAAATACGACTACAAACTTACCCAAGTATGGTCTGAGGACACTGTTCATCAAGGTCATAAAGGTAGCTGGAGCATTTGTGAGCCCAAATGGCATCACCTTAAACTCATAATGACCGTGACTAGTCCTAAAAGCTGTTTTCGAGACATCTTCCGATCTTATACGGACTTGATGATATCCCGATCTAAGGTCTATTTTGC